>VCHN02000129.1:0-64050 GCA_007115665.2 Sequoiadendron giganteum
TGTACTTGTACTTTATTTTTGATGACAGATGATGGATATGTATTGTGATGTATATGATGGGCATTATTATGGATGATGTTATGGACATTTTATTTTATGATATTTTGATATGATATGCGAGAGCCCTTATTGACATTATATGATGTGCATGCGATGGATGATTTACTTATGCATATGTATGTTTGTGGTTTTATGATGGATGATTATGATGACGTGATGTTTGAATATACCTATATGGTTTTATGCTTACATGGATGTATGATTATGATGCATAATGATTATGTTGATACCTAACGTTTGTGATGCAAGATGTGATGGATGAATTATTATTGTTTTTATGTGGATGATTATTATGATATGCATGATGTCTAGCACTTATGATGTAGGATGTGATGGATGGATTATTATTATTTCTATGTGGATGATATGTTATGATATGCATGATGTTTTATGATCCTACGGATGTGGAAATGAGCCTAATAATATGTTATACAAATGCATAGGAGATGTTAATGAATTAATAATGAAATGACTCTTAAGATGTATAAATTAATTAAAATTAACCTACACAACTTAAAATGATTATGCACATGGGATGTAACACAACTTAGTGAACCTAAAATATGGAATGAGAATGCAACTAAGTGCTAAAATGTAATGTGTAAATAAGGGCCTGCACAAGGGTGGAAGAAAAAGAGGTGATACACCTATGAAGAACCATAGGAATCCTGAGGGGAAAGGGGGAGATGGGAGGAATCACCATTTGCACAACCAAAATCCTAAGTCATGGGAAAAGGAAATGATGGAGGATACATGAATGCAATGGAGGAAAAAATATAATGCAATCCTAATGCAATTTGTCATCTTCAGAGCATTGATTTTTTCTATATCATAAGACACCCAGTACCATGGCATATGGACCAAGGTAGATCAATGTCCAATGCATAAACAAACACAACAAACAAGAAGGATATCCCAATACCCCAAAGTCGCAATGAATTTGGTTGGGCCAGGTATTAGAATAACCACAAGCACAAAAGATATCTCATTGTAATGCAAGACCTCAGGGGTCTTGGTGGGTACTATGTGGGACAACTAGGAAAACAACAAATAAAAGAAAAACCAAGATTCATCCCTATGTAAGCTAGTCAAAAAACACCATAATATGATAGATCATGGTGGCCTTGATGAGTGATGATAGGGAGTTCAAATGATAAACAAAAACCAAAATCATCAAAAGATTGCAATCAATTTCAAAACATCCTTTGCCATAGGATCGAGATGATGGATGGTGTTGATGTGGTATGTTAGGAAGGATACATCTTGTTGAGACCAAAGAAGGATGCTAAACTAAAAGATAGATAATGACGTAGGATATTCAAAAACTGATTAAATTTTGTAACACAAATGGATTCCATTTGTGAAGAATCAATTAGATAAGGACATACCTTGACAAAACGACACAAGACACAAGACATAAGTCACAAGACACAATACAAACACACCCTAAACACCTCGGGGCTCAGGGGTTGATCAAAGATTAGTTTTGCCTATGTGAAAGTGCAGAGCCCTCGTAGTTCAGGAAAAAACCATGGATAAAAGTGGAAAGAGGACGATGAAGATAGATGATGAAGGTCACCGAGTGAACAAATTGACCACAAAAGAAAGGAAAAGAAAAGCCTTGGGGGTGGATCAAATGATCGACCTTGCCTTCATGCAAGTGCAGGGGAAACGTAGTTCGAAAAGAATGAATGACCAACAATGGATAAGAGCGAAAATAGGACAATAGGGACAGAAGATGAAGGACAAAATAGATGGACAAAATTCCTCGGGGGTGGATCAAATGATCAACATTTCCTATGTGCAAGCACAAGGGCAACACAGTTCGACAAAGACAAGACAAACAAAAAGAGGGATATGACAAGGAACAAAGCCCCGAGGTCGGATCAAGTGATCGACCTTGCCTACGTGAAAGCGCAAGGGTAACATAGTTCGCCAAGGACAAGACGGACGAGAAAAGACACCAAAACAGCCCTGGGGGTGGATCAAATGATTGGCCTTGCCTACATGAAAGCACAGGGGCAACATAGTTTGCCAAGGATAAGACAAATGGAAAAAGACACCAAAACAACCCTGGGGGCGGATCAAGTGATTGGCCTTGCCTACGTGAAAGTGCAGGGGCAATGTAGTTCACCAAGGAAAAATGGGATCTAGATGGAGACCAACACAATGAATGATCTTAGGTGGAGATGACCAAAATGACAAGATGACACAAGCTCAAATTGGGATAAAAGCTCAGGATGTTAGATAGCAGATGAAGTTCGTCCAATACTCAACCAAAATATACCAAGCGACCAGATGATGGAAGCAGATGGAAGGATAGGATTGATAGGATGGTGAGGATATGAGATTTGGATGGATAAATCATGAAGTAACTAGGATGCCAGGTTGATAATGATTAAGCCCTAAACGAATGGTGCCCGTTGCTAGGTTTTCACCGATCGTACATATCCAAGGCGCACATAGGGGTGGCTTTCACCATAGGATGAATTATTTCTCTTTACTATTTATTTATTTTATTTTATTTTGGCATTTTGACAATTTTTACCTTTCTTTGTATTTTTTGAGATTTTAACAAGAAGGATATCCCAGGTGACCTAAGTATAAAAATTCTTCAGATGCATGATATCGATGGGTTCTTCCAGGGGCTCTCCTTTAGGGGTAGACAACCTATATGCTCCAAAACCATATTTTGTGGTGATGACGCAAGGGCCTAACCAATTAGCTTCAAACTTGCCCTTCTTATCTTGATTTCGCTGATTTCGTTGATTTTCTTTAAGGATTAAATCACCAACATTCAATTAACGAAGGCATACCTTCTTATTGTAGCTTCTCTTGAGCTGATGTTGATAGGCTTGTAGATGGTGTTAGGCTTTGATCCATTTTTCATTAAGGAGTTCCAACTAAGAAAGTTGTGCAACTCGGGTGTCTTCATCACTAATCAAATTCTTTAGGGATATGCGAAGTGATGGGATTTCGGCTTCGATCAGCAAGATAGCTTCAACACCATAAAATAGTGGTGCCAGTGGGGGTGTAGATGGAAGTGCGGTAGGCTGAAAGGGCGGGATGGAGGTGGAGGTGGAAATATCGACCAGTGCTATTAACCATCTTCTTAATGATTTTAATCAAGGTTTTGTTGGTTGCTTCTGCTTGACCATTACCGTGGGGGTAATAGGGGGTAGACCAATGGTGTTGGATATGATAAGTCTCATAGAGAAATTTCATGCACTTGTTTTTGAATGGCTTTCCATTATCAGTAATGATGGCGAAGGGGATTCCATACCTGCAGAGGATATGGTAAAGGACTAATTTGGATATCTGAACACCAATAATTTGGGTGAGTGGTATGGATTCCGCCCACTTAGTAAAGTATTCAGTGGTTGTGATGATGAAAGTATGACCGTTGGAGGATGGAGGGTAAATCTTGTTGACCAAATCAAAACCCCATTGTGAAAATGGCCATGGAGTCGTGATGGGTTGTAACTCTTGTACAGGAGCATGAATTAGATATGTATGTTGCTGATAGGGAAGACACCTCTTGACAAACTCATAGGAATCATGTTCCATAATAGGCCAGTAATATCCCGCTCTAAGAATCCTCTTGGCTAGGGCCATAAAATTAGCATGGGCTCCACAAATATCACTATGTACTTATACCAATGTAGTGTGGGCTTCGGTCTCGTTTAAACACTAGAGGAGGGTTCCATCATACCCACATCGATAAAGCGTATCACCTATGATGGTGCATTAGGTGATGTGTTGGATAAAGGATTTTCATTGGTTACGTGTGAGGTCAGATGGTAAGGTGTTGTCATGGAGATAAGCGTAGATGTCTTGGTACCAGGGGGATTCAGGACCTACAATGTCACATACCATTTCACTCTCAGGGATGTCATATGTAGGGATTAACAGTTACTCTACAAGGAACTCACATTCAGTATGATATCTAGGCATGTCTAGGAGAGAATAGATGGTGGCCATGGCATCAGTTGCTTTATTTTGTACTCTAGGTATTTGATCAAATTGGATGTAGGATAAATACTTCTTGAAATCATCTACCATACATTTGTAGGGTAACAACTTGTCATATTTGGTTAGGAACTCATGATTAACCTGCTTGATAACCAGTTGGGAGCCACCAAAGACATGCAAGTGAGAGATACGTCATTGGACTACAATCTTGAGGCCTGTGAGAATAGCTTCATACTCAAAAATGTTTTTGGTACAATGAAAGACTAGTCTAAATGACTTCGGTGTGTAGTCAACTTGGGGGGTGATGAGTAGGACTCCTAATCCTGATCCATTGTTTGTGTGTGATCCATCAAAGTATAGTGTCCATGTGGTGGCTTTTGAAATTACAAATACCCCTTCATTTGGAAACTCTGTTTCTAAAGGATAAGCATCTACTAGTGGAGAATCTGCTAGTTGATCCGCAATTACCTATCCTTTGATTGCTTTACGATCCACATACTATATGTCAAATTCACTTAACAACATGACCCATTTATCCATGTGGCCAGTCAGTGTTGTTCTTGATAACAAATATTTAAGCGGATCAACCTTAGAGATTAGCTTGACCGGATGACTAAGCATGTAGTGTCTGACTTTCTACGAGCTGAAGACTACAACGAGGCAAGCCTTCTCCATTGGGGAATAGTTGAGCTCATAACCTACTAAGGTCCAACTGATGTAGTAAATTGCTCCTTCTTTGGATGACTCATTGTGTTGTGCTAACAATGCGCCCAGTGCTACATAAGTAGCTTAAAATTAAAGGAGGAGCAGTTTTCCTAGAATAGGTGGCATGTGAATAGGCAGGTGAGCCAAATATTCTTTGATCTGATCAAAATCGAGCTGAAATTGTTGGTTCCACTTAAATGCAATATCTTTCTTGAGGAGATGTGTGAACGACTGACACTTGTGGCTAATTGAGCAATGAACCTTTCGATGGATTGGAGCTTACCTTGCAGACTTCTTAGCTGTTTCAGATTGCGGGGTGGAGGCATTTCCATGATTGCCTTGACCTTAGTAGGGTCGACCTCAATGCTTTTGTGGGAGATAATGAACACTAAGAGTTTTCCAGATGTGACATCGAAGACAAATTTCTTTGGATTGAGGCATACCTTGTACTGTTTCATATGCTCAAAGATCTTTTTGAGGATAGCAGGGTGTTCTTCTCTCGTTCTTTATTTTCCTAGCAGGTATTCAACATAGTCTTCCATGATTATGTGGATGAGGTCATGGAAGATGATTGTCATAGCACGCTTATACATTGCCCACGCATTCGTGAGGCCAAAAGGAATGAAATTATAACAAAATGTACCCCAAGGTGTTGTGAAGGCAGTCCTGTTGATCCTCAAGGGAGATCTTAATCTGTTTGTAGCCAGAGAAACCATCCATGAGGGATAGAATCTCATGTCCTGTGGTGAGATCGACCAACATATCAATATTTGGTAAAGGGAAGTCATCCTTAGGACAAGCTTTGTTAAGGTCTCAAAAATTTGTACAGATTCTGATATCTCTGTTGGGTTTTGTGACTGGGACTATATTGGAGATCCAGTCGGAGTAGTCAATTGGTTGGATGAATCCTGCCTCTAACAAATTTTCTAATTCTTTCTTAACTAGTAAAGCCACTTGAGGATTCAGTTTCTTGAGTTTTTGCTTGACAAGTTTTGCATCAAGATGGACGTCTAGGTGATGTACCACCAAAGCAAGATCAAGGCCGGGCATGTCTGAATATGTCCAGGTGAAGTTGATGATTCCATCTTTAAGGAGCTTGGTGATGGTAGAGTTTTCTTCTTCGGACAATGCTTTAGCCACATAGGTGATTTTTGGGTTCTCCTCGGTTCCCAAGTTTATTAGTTGTGTTTCTTCGACCAAGATGGATGATCATCTGAATAGTTGAGTCCCTACAAGGGGAAGATGAACATCCCCATCTTCTAGCACCTCTTCGAGGTTTTCACTAGTAGATACACCCTTTTTTTTTACTTTTTCAAAGTCACAAAGTGCCTCAGGGAGGTTTTCACTAGGTGACCCATTTTGATTTTGCTTCTTTTTATTTTTGCGGCTGGAGCATTCATCTTCCCCCAATCCCATGAGATGTACATACTGGTGCACTGAGGGAAAGATCTTGAGAGGTGCGGTACCTTGTAGTTCATAGTATATAAGCTTGGGGTGTTTGATGGATAAGATGATGGTGCAAATGGATAGGCATTCAAACATGGCAGGGAGGTCAATGTGATCTAGGTCATCGTATGCATGAATGATGGATTCCTACTCTGGTACATGTCTTCAAGGGAACTGTCATCCACACTAAAATTGTTGGAGGGACTAGATGATGCCAGAGGGCCTTGTTGTGCATGTTTCGCACACACGCTCTACCGTAGGCAAGGACCCCTCTTTTCACTCCCAACGGGCTACTTTGCTCCTGTCTCATTTTGTGTGCCCCTTTCTTGGAGCCTAGATCGGTCATGTGTCATCAAACGATCAAATTCCTCTGACCAAATTCACCTACATAAGTTTCACTAAGTCTTTTGCTTTCGTGTAAGTGCCCCTGCTGGTTTCCCTTCGCTTGTTGCCCCGACATCCTCTGAGCCTCATCCCTGCTCACTCGGTTCACTTTCTCCTTCATTTTGACTGTGGGGACGAATTTCCCATGGATTTGGGATATTTTTATGGTGCCTTAATGAGTTGCCAAGGTTTCATTAAATTTCAGGAAGTTGCAAAGTTTTCATTCCGAAACTCCTTCCCTTTGTGACTGTTCCTGGAACTTTGTCTATCCCTGGTTGTTTCAGAACTCGGCCCATTAGTGGTTGTTTTCGAAACTCCATCCCTCTGTGGATGTTCTTAGAACTTTGTCCATTCCTGGCTGTTCCAAAACCCGTCCCCTTCGTGGCTATTTTCGGAACTCTGTCTATTTTTTGCAATTTTTTCATCCATCCACCCTTGACGTTTCGGCTCCCGGAACCTGCCCCCTCTGTGGCCATTTTCGGGACTTTGTCTCTTCTTTGTCATTTTTTCATCAATCTACCCTCGACGTTCTGGCCCCTCCATGGCCATTTCCAAAACTCTGTTCCTTTGTAGTTGTTCATGGAACTTCGTCTGTCGCTGGTTGTTCCAGAACTCGACCCCTCCATGGTTGTTTCCAGAACTTCATCTCTCCCTTGTCATCTTTTTCTTTCATCCGTCTCCCGAATTTCGTTGGTGCTTCCAGGCCTGACCTTGGGGAAAGTTTTCCCCCGTTTGCTGTCTACCTTCCTTTCGCCTTCCGTTCGTCGTCCACCTTGGCGCCTGCCTCCCTGGAGCACGCATTAATATTTATGGTCCAAATGAGCTCCAAATATGAATATTATGATCTTTTGATGATCCATGGGTGAATCTAACAAGGAGTTTGCAAGACTTGACTAACATTTATCTTGATTTGTGTATGAAAGCACTTATGAAACTTCATGTATGTGGGTTCCAAGAAGCCTATTGCAGGTCTGTCGGGGAGACCCATTGAGAAAGTTGAACAAGGAAAGCACATAGCTCCTATTCCCACCTCTCCTCATGGTGCCCATCAATAGAGCTCGCATTAGAAGAAGGCCTATACCAAGGAAGTCAATGACAAAATGCAAGGGAGTGGCCTTGAAGAAAGCATAAGGGATTTGTCATACTTTTCACTAGATGATGATGATCTTTTAGGGGATGTCTGCCTGAATCAAAGGCAAACAATCCATTGATGCTAGTCGTCGACAAGCCCATTTGATATAATGAAGAATATTGCAATTCCATCAAGCAAAGGGCAAATTTTAGGCAGTTTCAGCTACAATAAAAGGGAAATCAACAAGAGGACAAAATTGCTATAGTGACTAGCTGCTACAAGAAAAAATAGGGAAAAGACAAAAGATGTATTTTAAATTGTTGAATATTATAGGGTAGGTGAAGCCCTAATGTAATTGAATCTAAGCCACACACTATAATTCAATCCTAGCCATTCATTTGGGCTTTGGAAAACTATAAATAGGGGATTCCCCCTCATTTGTAAAGGGTTGGAGAGCTGGTGTAAAAGCATTCTTCAGCAATAGAAAGAAACATTGCATGATTTATGGGTGTTTCCTTTTGAGTTTTCTCATTATCTATGCATGGTTCTACTTCCCTATTAGTTTAGTAGTTATTTTTTTGAAGGGAAGTGATGATGGTGTTTGCTATTACAGTATTTGATGAGTTTCCAACTCATATTTTTTGTGGTTTGTTGATGATGAATCACTTTGTAAAGCTAGTATGAGCTTCTTTACTTTTATACTGCAACTTAGTTTGATTGCATGTGTATGATGTTTGTGTGTAATCTAAAAATCTGCAGTCATTAGAAGATTGTATTGGTTTTGTGTAACTGTACGATCCTCTTGGCCAAGAAAAACCCAATTTAGGGAGTTTGTCTACTGTAGCAGCCTCCATGATCACTATTCATTTATAGTTTAAGATTCAGAAACCTCTTCTCTTTCGTGCCCTTTTTCCTTTTTTTAATAGGTAACCTTAGGCAAGGTTCATTGCACATTATAAAGCTAAATCCAATGATAAAATGGAGTTCAAGACTGTTGTTTGAACCTGTAGCAAATGCACAACAACTCTCCCATCTTAAGAAATCCATTTGTACATCCAACTTCTCCACTTTGTAACTCATCCGTAAGATCGCCTTGTGATTCTAGAGAATCACATGAAACAACTGAGATATTCCAAGCACTGTTAAGACCTGACATTAGAGACCTTGGGATAATGTTCTACAATTTGATTATGGAAGATTGTCTTTAAAGAGAGGTGACCATAAAAAACACATCAACATAACTGGTGCTAGAAGGGGGGCATGACATGTTGTGGCTACAAAGCTAGAAGTTGGAAGTTGAAACGAACATTTTTAAAGAAGAAATTTGAGAAAGAGAGATCTCTTTTAATGCTGAAACATATAGTCAGAAAATTTTGAAGGAAAACAAAAGCTGAGTTGAAATGGAGCAGCACGTGCAAATCAACATCACTCAGCTACATGCAGATTTGAATAGGAGATTGATAAGGCCATTGCAGTAGTTTGCATTGGCAGATAGATGTAGAATTCACAACACCCATTGGCACAATGAATTGGAGTGTCTAATCTTCTTGAGTAGAATTGAAAGAGTCTTGTAGGGAGAAATTCCCTTTTGGGAAATATATTAGTCTTTGGCCCTTGCAGACCCGAGGAAGAATTGAAAACCATGGCAGCCAAGACATTTGAAGAGCTGATACAAGAATGTTTGGGCATCAAGTATGGACCAAGATTGGAGGAAGTACTAATGTCAAGTTGGTGCAGATTTCACAATGCACCACACTCAGAAATAGCTTGTCCATCGTGTGCAAACATCATCACCCAAGTCAAGGGTTGTTCATAAAATTTGGGGCAGCCAACTATCAAGGAGGATGAGTCATCCCATGAGGCAGAAAAGCTATCAACATCTGGAGGACAACACCTTTAAGTCAGACCAAGAAGCTACACAAAAATAGATGCTGAGACAATAAATACTAAAGTTGAAAATCAAGAAGGAGAAGTTGATTTCCTTGGGACAACAAAAGGCTTTGGTGAAGGTTCACTAAGAATGGAGTTGAAAAGCCTCTCATTCACAAGTAAGAGGTAGTCCTCCAATCTAGAGGAGGAGCCATTGGTAGTTGAGGATGGGTCAACAAAGTTTACAGTAGCTCATGAGGATGCTGAAAATTAGAAGGAGAAAAATCAACACAGGGAAAGGGATGACAACCTTGCTAAAATAGAAAATGATGATGAAGGCATAAGTAAAATCAAATTAGAAGACCTCTCCTTCATAAATGACAGTGATTGAGAATCTAAAAATGAAATTTTTGAGGAGTGGGGACAACCACTCGCCACGGCTATCTACCATCATGCTCCTTTTTCAAGTGATGACGAGGACCCAGTAGCAGAAAGACATGATCAAATCATCTCTAGAGTAGCAAAGGATTGGTTTGAGCTGAAATACGAAGTGGATTTGGAGGTGATACTACTATTGAATTGGTGTAGACTTCATAATTCATCGCACTCAGAGTTCACATGCGAATTGTGCCAAGAAGCCATCAAGCAAGTCAAAGAACAATCGAGATAGCTGAGCACACCACTTCCTGCAGTTGCTTCAAGGACAAAATGTGAGGACCAAGAGCTTGAGGCAAGTGACAACTCAGCTGAAGGCAGTCCTCAAGAGGATGTTGGGACAACAATAGAAGAAAGACAACAATACAATCTTGAGCTTTCGATCAATGAAGTAGATCAAACAGGAATGTTGTCCACCAGTCATCAAGAATTTCTCCCTCTTCAAGAGCATTTGTGCACCATGGATGATGGGCTTTATGACAAGTCATTGGAGGGAGATTGCGTAGTGGATTTTGGTCCCCTTGATGAGGTGCCATCAATTGATGACTTCTTTTTGTTGGGAGTTGTACTACGGAGGTATGCTCATGCTGAGGAAGAGCACATCCCAGAAGATGGTAGCGATGAAGACATACTCCTTGAGCCTTTGAATGGTCATGCACTAGAGTTTCTGGATTGGGAAAGGGGTTCCTTCTCTATCTATAGAGATAGTGAGCAAGGGGAAATGAGTGAACGTCATGATGAGATGAATGAATAGCAAGGAGAAGAAGAAAAAGGTGGGGATGTTGAGAGAGTTGCCAACAAAGATGAAGCACCTGGTCGACTACAAGATGCGACTTGGAGTCCTTCCACCATGAGAGTTGTTGATCCTCCTTCATATTCAGATGGCTACAATAGGAGATATTTGTGCATGTCATTGTCCAACAACATTGAACATGACATAAATAAGGACAACACTTGGGAAAGGAGGTGGGACAACGTGTTGCCTTTTGAGGACAATAATCAAGTGGACACTTGGTTTGTAGAAGATCAACGAGATGAATTCTATCTTCTCAAAGAATAGCTGATAGGGATTATTGATCCCACGCAAGATGTGGAAGAAATGTTTGCTGCCCCATTCTCCCTACCTTATGTAGGCTTGATTCCTGAAATGTTGTTCCCTCCACCATGCTCGCTTGAGGTTGTTGATGCAATGATCGATGATGTAGTGCTTACTCTTGATTGTCAAATGCTACCACCTCCATGTGACAAAATCTAGGTTTCCTTTCTTGCTCCTGTTAATTGACATAACTACACTTATCATTTTGATTATGGGAATGAGGGGAAACAGACGTGTTTATGGATTAATCACGGGTTTAGTGAGCCTCCACAATTGTTGATTCTTCATGATGTTGGGGTAGAATTTGAATGCTGCAATATTTAATTTATTTTCTTTGAATATAAGGATAAATATGCATGGTTGATAACTATAATGATTGCCCATTTTCTTGTACATGCATTGCAAAATCCAATGGGCATGAGTGTCAGTTGGCCTTGCCTGAACGTAGTTTTTTGTAAATATCTTTGTACATATCTTGTTTTGAGTAGTGTAGGTTTCCTATAAATACTCCACTTTCTTGCTTTCCTTCGGTTAGCTGGTTTGTTGTGGGTTGCTTGCTTTAGAGTAGTTTCTTCACTATTTTCTTTTGTTGTCCTGCTTTGGTTGGTTTTGGTGTTTTCTTTTCATTTTCTTTCATTTGCTTTTATTTTCTCTCGCTTTGTTGTTGCTTTGCTCGAGGTCCATCTGCATTTGGCTGGGCACATTTTTCTGCACAACAACCATACTTATCACCTAGGGTTGTTCTGTGTATTTCTTTGTCAAACTCTAATCAAGTTTTTAGAGTGAATGGTGAGGGTCTTCTATTAGTGTCAAGCGATCTGTATGTTTGATTCAAAGTGGATAAGTCATTGGTTGGTCTTATTCTGAAGTATTCTAGAATCTTATATCTCTCACATATTTTAAGAATCTGATGGTCATTGTAGGTCCTTTGTGAAGTCTAATTAAGTGAAAAATCTAAAGTTTTGCTCCAGTGCCACTGTGATTCTTAGCCCTGAGCGTGAGCTTCATTGCTTGCGGGTTGAAATAAAAGAATTGAAAAGAGAAAAGAAACAAAAGAAAGAAAGAAAAATATTGAAAATCAAAAGAAAAAAAATTCAACCTTTCAGGGGTATCCGAGCAACTCTATCAGGGCTATGGACACTTGACTGGTAGTAGAGCAATGTTCGAGAGAATCATAGTGACAACCTCATCGGGACTATAGATGCCTGACTAGCAGTGAGGCAATGTCCCAAATGCTTTTGGAGTTAGAATAAACTACATAGCTTAACTTGACAGAGCTTGGGTTCCTATAGAAACTGAAGGATGGGAATTGACACAACTACACACACTTGGATTTTTAGCATATTGAAGGTTGGATAAACTATTGGTTGTGATCCTTTGGTTGAGCGTGAAGATCAAAACCACAGATTCTCGGTTCGTGATTCCAATTTTTCATCAAAATTCTCTAGAGAATTTCCCTAGTGAGTTTCCATTTGTTGTGCATGTTTTGCACACACACCCTGTCGTAGGCAGGGACCCCCTCTTTTCGCTCCCAACGGGTTGCTTTGCTCCTATCTCATTTTGTGTGCCCTTTTCTTGGAGCCTAGATCGAGCATGTGTCGTCAAACGATCAAATTGCCCTAACCAAATTCACCTACCTAAGTTTCACTAAGTCTTTTGCTTTTGCAGAAGTGCCCCTGCAAGTTTCTCTTCACCTATTGCCCTGGCATCCTTCAAACCTCATCCTCGCTCACTCGGTTTAGTTTTTCCTTCATTTTGACTGTGGGGACAAGTTTCCCATGGATTTGGGATGTTTTTGTGGTGCCTTAGTGAACTGTCAAGGTTTCATCAATTTTTGGGAAGTTGCAAAATTTTCATTCTGAAACTTTGTCCCTCTGCAGTTGTTCTGGAAACTTCGTCCGTCCTTGGCTGTGTCGAAACCTTGCCCCTCCATGGCCATTTCTGGAACTCCATCCCTCCGTAGCTATTCCAAGAACTTTGTCTTTCCCTGGCTGTTCTAGAACCCGGCCCCTTCGTGGCCATTTCTGGAACTTCGTCTCTCCTTTGTCATTTTTTTATCCATCCACCCTTGATGTTTCGGCTCCCGAAACCCGGCCCCTCCATGGCCGTTTCAAGAACTTCATCTCTCCTTTTTCATTTTTTCATCTGTTCGTCCCTGCTGTTCCAGCTCCCAAAACCTGACCCCTCTATGGTCATTTCTAGAACTTCGTCTCTCCGTGGTTGTTCCAGGAACTTCGTTTGTCCCTGGATGTTCTAGAACCCAACCTTTTTGTGGCTGTTTTAGGAACTCCATCTCTCCTTTGCCATTTTTTCATTGTTTGCCCCCAGCATTCTGGCTCCTGGAACCCGGTCCCTCCATGGCTGTTTTCGGAACTCCATCCCTCTACGGTTGTTCTGTGAACTTTTTCCATCACTGGCTATTCCAAAACCTGGCCTCTTTGTGGCCGTTTCAAGAACTCTAACTCTCCTTTGTCATTTTTTCATCTGTCTGCCCCCGATGTTCTGGCTCCCGGAACCTGGCCCCTCCGTGGCCATTTCCAGAACTCCATCCCTCCATGGCTATTTCAGGAACTTCATCTTTCCCTGGCTATATAGAATGCCTTTCATTTATGTTTCATCATCAAATCAAGCAAGTTCATAGGAGGAGAAGAAGAGTGATCTAAGCAACATATCATATGTTGTAGCAGCAAATCAATTTCAAGGAAAAGCGTATTATTTGTAAACTTGCATCTAGGAGAGGTGTTGTTCATTGTATCTATAAGGCATTGTTTTTATGCCTGAGTTGTAAGCAGATTTATGCTCTCGTTATAATCAATATATAAGAGATATATTGGCTAGGTTTTTCTCCCTCAGGTTGGAGGGTTTTTCGAGGGTATTTGTTGTGTTATTGTGTCAATTTTTAATTAATTTTCTGTGCACTATATTTGATCATAAAACTAACATCTCCATCACGCTATTTTTCTTTCAAGAGATCAAGTGTGTCAATATCCTTCTCTAGATTGAAGGAGAAGTGGGAGAAAAATTGTTCTGATAGGTGCACAAAGGATTTGATGGATCCCTTTTTAAGACCCATGAACTAATTAAGAGTGACCCCTTGTAGGCTTTTAGGGAATAGTCGTATGAGGTAGTTGTCATTGTGCATGACTTCTTGGCAGTGGGCATAAAACTCTTGCAGATGAGCTTTGGGATCTTTGGTTCCCTGTATTTATCGAATTTTGGTATTTCAAAGTGTTTAGGGAAGGGAACTAAAGAAATGGAGGGATCAAATGGATAGGGACAAATGTCCTCAAACTTGAATGATTGTTTGCCCATCCCAGCTTATAAGTCCTTCAATGCAGCCTTGACTTCTTCCAAGTCTTTGTTGATGGGTGTTGTAGGAGTCGGACTAGGCTGATTGTATAGGAAGTATTGTTGGTATGATGAGGATGGTACTGCAGTGGTTGGATCATAGATGGGTTGAGATGCATAATAGGTGTTTGCTTTTTCTGATTAGTATAAGCGAATTGTGGATTAATGTATGATCAATATGAAGATGAGAAGTGGAAGTTATTTGTTGGTAGGGCGGATGCTGTTGGTAATAAGAAGTAGATGAAGCACCCTATTTTTTTGTGGGATTTTGATAATACAAAGAGGTAGAACCCCCTTGTTGATATGACGATGGTTGTTGGTAGTAAGAGATGGAAGGTGCACCTTGCTGGTAGGATTATTGTTCCTGGATATAGGGTGGATAAGATTGGTATTAATGTGCAATGGTGGGCTATTGTGTGATGTATGTGGGTGGAATTGATGGTTGTTGGTAGGGATTGGTATGTGATTGTGGAGGATTGGTGTAAAGTGGTGGTTGGGTCCACGTTTGGTTCTGAACAACTTGATGAGGATTTGAATTGAGATGGAATGGAGCAATGTAGGTGCTGGATGGATGATAAAGATATTTTGTAAGAGGATTATTTTGTGTTTGCGTAGGAATATGTATATGTTGTGGTGGAGGTTGCTGCTATTGTGGTGTTGGTAAGATGGGCGAGATGGAATATGTTGTTGTTGTGGGAATGTTGTAGAAGTGCCATGCGGCACTTGAGATATAGTTCGTATCACCTGGTGTGGTGGTTGCATAAGAATTGAAGCATTTTGTTATGGAATGGATATGCTGTGCCATGAAGGTTGTTGATGAGGTGGTAGGGATGAAGCAACAATAGTAGTAAGGTGTTGTGGTGGTCTTGCAATGAAGTGGATTGGTGAGGATTAGTAGGAGGTTGCTGGAATGCAGGTGGTGGCAAGTTGTTAGTGGAGGCAAATCCTGGAGGTGGCATTAATGCAAGGGTGGGTATGCCCCTAGTATTGACAGGTGGCTAACTAGGATGTTGAGCTGGAAGTGGTGGAGTGGATGGGATGTACAAAGGCATGTCGTAGGTGTAGGGGTCATGATACTCAGATTGTGTTGTAGAGGTTGGAGTTGGAAGGCGAGGATAACTAGCAACTTGGTGTATCACAATGTTTCTAAACTTAGGATGATACCAATTCCTCGTGGGTGCACCTTTAGGGACATATGAATTCCCTGGCATGTTTTGTGAAGTTTGTGGATCGATAGGTGTGAGAAAAGTGTGGATATTGACATATTTTGACACATCAAAATCGAATGGTGGTTTGACTCCTCTCATGAGTAGAGTGGAAAAAATATTATCCCCACGTTTGTTGAGGAGACAATCTGTCATCTGAATATTAACAGGATCATTAAGGTATTCATCAATAGTGACTTCAAGTTGGGTAACCATGTTTTCATCACCAGGTGGTGTGGTGTTCTAGATGTCGGTGTTGGATTGTGATGAGGCACCGTTATGGGGATCTTGTGGGATGTTCAGTTAGGAACCTTGTGTTTGTTGGTATGCCATTTGTTTTTTTTCTTGTGAACGGGTTTGAATGGGCATGAACGTGCAAAAAAACTAGGTGGTCTAAAATGTAACTAAGCTTCTAAGATGCAACCTAAATGATGATCTAAATGACGTTTGGATTGATTGATTAGATTCGATGAAAGATTCAATTGATTGGATAAATGATGGATCAATTAACTGGATAATTGGATAAAGATGTGATTAGATTGGATTGGATAGGATTGATCGATAAAATGATTGATAGGATTGGATGGAATCAGATTAAAGATCAATTGATTGGATGATTGGAAGGGTTTCTAAACTAGGTTGAAAGATCACCCTAGGTGACTTAAGGTGTTGATTGATCAGATTAGAGGATGAACTGATGATCATGACATCGAATCCTCCTTGAGATGGAAGGGGATTGATAGGGCCAAGGATGATGATCAACCTAGGATGGATGGCGATCCTAAGCAGATGTTAAAGGATGATGATTAGGTTCAGGCACCTATATCAATTCAGATAGCAACTTCAAACATAGTTTAGAGGGTTTGGATCCATAAAACGATAGTGGATGTTGAACCTAAAGATGATAATGGATGCACCTATTTGATTTGGATAATGATTTGGATGCAAATGGATCATGATGTAGATGGACTCATGTGAGGATTATGCACGAACGGGGTGTGCAAACAATTGGGTAGACAACAAAATTTTTTGAATCCCTAGAAATTGTCTTTTCAGATCAGATTCGTGAAACAAATGTAGTTTTATGGTAGGGCCACCCAAACAAGGGAAGGGTCACCCAAATAGATCTTGGTTTCCACTTAGTTTGAAAAATGGTTAAGTGATCAATAAACAAACTTCGAAAATAGGAAAATAAGTTCACAGAACAGATGGACGATAACTTGGGACGGGTGAACGAATGTACGAGATGGGAGAACGACACGCAGAATGAGAAAATGAATTCTCAAAATAGGTGAATGACTTCCTGGAATGGGTGGACGAAATGAAAGAACGATGTTCGAAACAAGAAAATGGATATTTGAAATGGTTAAACGACTACCCAAAATGATGGAACGACACTTGAAACTAGAAAACAAGCATCCAAACTGGGGTAACAGTTAGCGAACAAAGGCTTAAATGACTGTTTAGAGGGAAGGGTCACCCCTTTGAGGGCAAGGTCACCCAAACACTGGGTGGGGTCGCCCAAACAGGTGGCAGGGTCACCCAAACAAGAAAAACTACTAAAATTTTGACTTGGACAGGATAAAGAGCAGTTGAGACAAGGGGTAGGGCCACCCCTTTGAGGGCAAGGTCACCTATTTGAGGGCGGGGTCACCCCTTTGAGAGCCAGGCTACCTGTTTTAAGAAAAATGGTGAATTTTGACTTGGTCTAGGTGAAAAATGGTTGAAAGAGAAAGGGTGGGGTTGTCCCTCTGAGGGTAGGGTCACCCCTTTGAGGACAAGGTTGCCTGTTTTAGGGTGGGGTCACCTGTGTGTGTTGGTTTGAACCTAACTTAGTAAAAAAAATTTATGGCAAAGGACAAAAATGATAAGTAAAAGGCCAAAACTGATTGGCAATCATTGGTTTTTCACAGGAAGACAGTTCAAACAACACAATCCTAAGATTTAGTGTTAAGGGTATGGCCAACACGGTCCTCTATCTAGGTTGAACAAGGAAACTAAGGGCATCCCTGATATACGTATGATATGTGGGGCACAACCGTGAACACCAACCCGTCACAAGCATGAGTCTGGAACTTACAACAGGAGACTAGGAGCTCAAACCAATTCTTCACGTCTTGTCTAGGTATCACCCTAGCTTTGATGCTCCATTAGACATGACGTGACTGGATTAAACTATAGATTTTGCCTCCCCCATTTACATACCCCGACGGTAACATGTGGTTGGGATCATCCCTTGGGGTGATGAAATCCCCAAGCAGGTCCCGCTAAGAAAATTAAAAAAATGGGTAAAAAAGGACTTAAGTGGACTATGATTTCTCTTCACCTAGGATCACCAAATGGTGCAAGGGGATTGGATACGTCAATAGTCCACTTGCGCAAACACAACAAACAAGTTTATTGACCCTTTCTAATTAAGTCTATGTTCTTAGTTCAGAAATGAAAACAAGAAGAAAAAAAAAGATTTTCTCCACCTGCAACAAATCCATTAGTAGTTTCATTTTATATGTCTTTGACAATAAAGTTGCACAAATGTTAGTAATGAAACACAATCACCAACAAACAAATGTTAGTAGGTACAAAATAGTGAAAAACAGTCATAAATTGAATTTTTGGAATGAAAAACTAACTAGTTGTTTACCTGTTTTACTTCTGTTTCGGGCATGGCCACCTCTGTGTTTTGGGTAGGGCCGCTTGTTTTTCCAAAACCTATAGAAAAGTAAAAAAACTAGAAAAACAAAAAACAAAAAAATCAGGGTTTTGGGTAGGGTAGCCTGTTTGTCCCGAACCTGCAAAACGTTAGAAAAATAGAGAAAAACAAAAATGTAGAAATCAGGGTTTTGGGCAGGGTCGCCCCTTTGTGGGTGGGGTTGCCTGTTTGTGGGAGGTGTCACCTCTTTGTGGGTGGGGTCACCTGTTCATTGGAGGGGTCGCCTGTTTGTCCCGAACCTACAAAAAGTTAGAAAAATAGAGAAAAATAAAAATGCAAAAATCAGGGTTTTGGGATGGGTCGCCTATTTGTGGGTGAGGTCACCCCTTTGTGGGCGAAGTCACCCTTTTGTTCCCGAATCTACAAGATTTCAAAACACAAAAAATATATAAGTAATAGACTTGTGAAGTGGGTCCCACTAGGCGTGCCAAAAATGTGTGTAGTGAAAATCCTTAATCTAAAAATGAAAAAAAAAATGAATGCAATGAAAAAGGAACACAACAACACCTCCGATTAGGCCTATTTGAAACTAAACAAAACAACAATATAAAAATAAGAATGATTATACCTTTGGTTGTCTAGCTTAGTGGAGTGGTTGGTCTTTGATGATGCTCTTGATGTGTGCTCTTTCATGGCAAGCTTGCAATAATGATGGTGGTTGAATGATGGAAGATGGTAGGTGGGAGTGAAAATGGACTTGAATGAAAATGCTTGAATGCAAGAGTTTTGTAATAATGGCTAGAATTCTTAACAATCTTCAAAAGTCTTAACCTCTAATTTGAGGCCAAGACCCTTCATTTAAAGGAAAAATGGACGACTAAAATTGATCCACCATGGACAAGATGAAGGGTTGTGGTGAGTTGAGGACTCACAAGCCCTCACATCTTGCCATGTGGAGGGTGAGATGGAAGAAGTACAAGGTGACATGGAAAAGGCCATGTGGTCCCAAGGTACTTGCAAGTGCCTTGGGATTGAAGAGGATTTCCTTAAAAAAAGGATTCCTTGACCCCAAGTGGGGCTAAAAGTGACAAGTGAGGAATTTTAGAAAGTCCACTCTTGTCACCATGGGGATTGGAGAAGGCATTGGACGGATAAAAATGAATTTAAAATTCACAAACTTGAAATAAACCCATGGATAAGACAAGGTCCTCCAAAAGGAGGTACTTGTCCCATGTACTTGATGTGACCTTTAAGAGGTCATGGGGAAGACAAATGTATGGGGAGAATAAGTGTGAATTTTTAATTCACATGGGAAATGGGTCAAACCAAATAAGGTAAGTACCTTGAAAGGTTGACTTAAGGACATGTCAAAAGAGGTAAGTGATTAGGATTAAGATTGTACAAACAGGTGATTAGGTAAATTAATGAGGATTAGAGGCAAGTGGCTAAATATGGAGAATGTGACATTAATCCTGATTAAGGATATGCACATCCTAATGAAGGATTAATTAGATTAACCCAAATTAATGAAAAGGTTATGGAGGATGGGACAAGAAGAGAGAAAGAATGAATTTAAAATTAAAGAGGATAATTGACTAAATTAAATAAATTGATTAATTTATTTAATTTTGAGAGGAAATGTTAAAGGATAAAGTATTTAATTAAATACCTGCAGGAACCTTAGAAAATAGGATAATATTAATTAAATATGTCATTTAATTAATATAGATGAATTAGACAAGTAAATGATAGGAGTTTGACCATATGGGAGTGGTCAAATTTAGGTGTTTACAGTCATCAACACAGGTTTTTATAAAAATAAATAATTTTCATCAAATACTCTTTGAATGAATTTTATCCATTATAATAAGGAATCAACAATGCTTGAATACCCTCTTTCATCTTTTCTTTCTAGAAGAGGGTTTGAGTTATCGGATAAAATCAATGCTTGGAAAAATTTAATAGCACTATCTTTTCCTCCATTACTACCGAAATTGTAGGGTTCGAGGCCTTGAAAATAAATAACCTAAAAACCCACAAAATAAAGAACATGAGGGTTTCGATCCAAAATGCACATAAAGAAAATAACAAAATAAAAATTAAAAGAACCTATCTAAAACGAACAAAAGATGTTAAAAATGTTGTCCGCTCTTAAAGCAATATGAAAATAGGCAGAGTTAAGGTTTTACAAGCTCTCCTTCGTCATCTCAACGCTGCTTTTCACAGTATAGAGAACACAAAACAATAATGAGCCCTCAAAGATTTAGCTACCTACAATTCCCAACAAAATCTTAGAAAATAGAACAGAAATAATAGGAACAAAAAACCAATTTCAAAAACCTTATGTACTTATTGAAGGATCCTTGACATGATTGCTAAAGATTTATTGTCTCACCTGCCAATAGACACCAGGACTTCTAAGCAACATGGTGGCTGCAAGCTGGGGAATGGCTTCTGCGGTAGCTAGCAAATTAGGTTATAGAAACCTCTAGATGCTTATGCATTAGGGTTATGAATTAATGTGTCAATAATTTTTAGTTATAAATTAACAATTGATAGTTATAAAATATTTGAATTCTATTGCAAATTATAAAAGTTGTCACTTTTCTATAATTGTATTAAAATAAAATATTTCATAAAAGCTTTTATCTATTGTATTATATATAATTTATTTTATTTTATTTTGTAAAAGTTAACTGGCACTTTGTAATTACGATGAGATACCATTTTGATGACTTGGTTTTCCAAATGAATTTTGAGCTAAGCTATGTTGTTGCCTACATTTCATATTGACATGTTCATCTCTGCAACATAATTTGACATTATAAATTCTTTTGCACAAACAAGTCTCGCCAATGCAATTGCATCGGTGCATTCATTAACCCATATCCATATCCAACACTCAAATGAGGTGAGAACCGGGTTCTAGAAACCTACGTTTAGGCCTATATAAGTCACAATAGATCAAAATTCTATCTTGCACCCAAATCTCTGAAAAATGTCTATTGGGGTTTGGTGGAGTGGTAAATGAGGGAAATTAATTTGAGAAGAGTTGGGTTCAAATCCATTGGTTTTCCATCTGTTGTGTGTTCCCTGTAGAAACCAAACCATTGAACCGTTGATTTCATGCCAAGAGAACAAATCTCTATGATGCTAGCAGCAAAAACCCTAGATTCCTGCCACATGCGGCTTTATAGGAATTAGAAAAAAATGGCTCAAGTCATTTTTTGTTTGTCAACAACTCAAATAAAAATATAAATATAAATAATAAATACCAACTTGTTAAAGCATATGACTACCTTTTGACAATTAATCACTAATAGTGTATTGGTCAAACTCTAGCAGAACTTCAATATGAGAAAATAAAAAATCGTAGCAACTTAATTATCTTGATGATAATTTAGGTTGCCTGAAGACTCTATTGGTCATCTACAAAAAGTATTCGATCACTATTGGGAGTGCATTTGTGTTGAATTTTACCCAAATAAGAAATAACGATATTTATAGCACTTTGACAGAAAACATATACTCACCCATCTTGAGGATAATATTCAAGTTGCTTGAAATAAATAACACATACAATCTAATTATTATTAGACCAATATGTCGCTAACTAAGCAAGATGAACCTTATATGAAAATAAATTTAATTTTCCTCAATGAGTTGCCATTTTCAAGACTTGGTTTTCCATTGTTCAAAAGTTCAAATATTATACTTGTACAAGCTTTCAATACATGATTTGTTCCTAAACTTAACAACTCAAGCATCCTTGTAAAAAAAAGGCTTCTCTCTTTTTCTTGAACCTATATGTCTCTTCTCTAACATTCACAGTCCATTCAGTAAATGATTTTTTTAATTTGTTAATAACTAAGTAGGATGTATCTTCTACCAAAAAAATCTCGATAGTTATTATTTATACTAAATTGAATATTTTCTATTCAAATAGTACATTACTTAATATGGTACAATATATCTTCTACAAGAGATCAGAGTCATAGTTCCACTGATTGTGGATCACGTGGACCAAATACAAACTATTTATAGATGGTTTCTCCATACCAAAACTTTTATACATAGCATACTAGTCTACCTTAGCAAGCAATGGCTGCTCCTATATTGTATCTATTCCCATCTATTGTCGTATTTTTCTAAATGTGCCTATTGATATTATTGCTCATCCTAGTCAAAGATACCCCTCAATTTCTTATATTGCTACTATACAATTCAGTAGTCTTCTTCTACTTCTTTGCATAGATTATTCCTAGATCCTTTCCATCTAGAATATAATTAGTTAGCGTGCAATTCTAAACTCAAGAAACTAGAGACACAACAAAGTTAAGCTTAATGTGTCCTGATGAGATTCTTGAATAGAAGTAGATAATGCAAAGAAGAAATGGACACAGTGGCAAGGAAATCAAGTTTTGAAGAATCTGAAAAAGCAATTCAAGTAACTGAACACGTAATATTGAATCAGAAGGGATTCAAGTATCGTAGAAAGAAAAACAAATATAAATGTGTGAGGAGACACCCATGGGGTCATTTTTCTGTAGAAATCAGAGAGCCTGGATCTAAGAAACGTCAATGTATTGGAACATTTTTTACGATTGAAGAGGCTACAAATGCCTATGAAACAACTACTAAGTGCATGGATGGAACTAAGGCAACTACAAATTCTAGCTATAGAATTTCAAAACCATGGAATTTCTCTGAAGATGCTTTGTTGTCATCTTACAAAGTGGACTCTACAAGCAAAGAAAAATAACTTTTTGTTCAATCTCCCAGATTAATGTAGCATCCACCATCAGATTATATGTGTAGTAATTCAACACATATGATAAAAAAATTTAAAGCCAAAGAAGTAGCAACAAGTGATGTTTATGCAAATATAGACTTATTGGATGAAGTAATATGTAAATACTTTGTAATACCCCTCCATTTTGCCTTCTGGTTGGACAATATGTCCTTGTGTGGGTATGTTGTTGTTTACTTGAATTCCAGGTTTACAGGTACAGGACATCGACTCCACCTAGTTTCACAGGTTGGAGCGTGTTCAATACCCAACGGTATTCGATTGGGAGATAGTAGCTAGGTTTCCATGCCAAGTCATCACCCTAGTCCTTGTATGTCATCAGTTGTTTGTCGGGTTGTGTTGTTTTGATTATCATTCCCTCTCTTTGTTATTTAATTGCAAGTTAGAAATTGGGTGATTTAAATGGCTTAATGCATTTAAGTTGTTGAGTAATTTGATCTAGGAATTATGTTAAAATGTAATTTATTTTATGATTAATTTAATTTAATTAATAAATAATTTAATCGTTGATTAAATATATTTTATTAATTAATTAAATTTATAAGGTTGAAATAAGTTAAATTATTCATTTTGGAAATTTATGCATATTGGTTGAAATTCAAAATTAAAGAAAATGATTTAAAAGTCAATTTGAAAGTTTGAATTCAAAATTTGAAGAAAATGAGATATTTTGCATTTTTTGTTTTCTGGAGTTTATGAGGGTGGTTGAAATTTTTTAGGGTTGAATCCTTATGTTTGAATTTTGCTTCACAATTTTGCATCTTGGAGTTTTTGGAAAAGATTGAATTTGTGTGAGAAAGAATCTTTCAATTTTGTGGGTTTTGGGTTGAAGTTGTGGAAATTTATGGAACTGGATTGGAGAAGCAAAGTTGGAAGCTGAGCATCATTTTGGATCTTCTCAACTCAAAAGAAATCAGGTTCATTCTTTGTAAATTTGTCTGTTTTGAACAAAATGTGTATTCATTTATATTTTGGTGATGGAAATCTTGTGGGAAAATTTAAAACCCTGATCTATGTTGAAAACCTCATGTGGATCTATTTTGGCAAATCAAACTTTTGTTTTCTTTATTTGGTTTTCTCAAAACGAAAGAAAGTATAAAGTGGTTCTTGGCTGTATATAGGTATTTAAATTTTATTTCCTCAACTTATTTCTTATTGGGATGTTTAGATCCATATATATATATATATATATATATATATATATGTATATATCAATACATATATATATATTTAGTTGTTTAAAAAAATTGCATCTCATGGAGAGGTGTTGTCAAAATTTTTGAAAAGGACCCTGTGTGGCGCGGATTTTAAAAAATCCGCAGGTCCCTTGTTTTGTTAATAAAATATTATTTAAAAAAAAAAATTGTTTGGAGGGCTTTGGGGGAGCCACTGGGGGCTCACCCCATCGCACCCCCCATGGGAGGCGTGTGGGGGAGTCGCGCCCGACGTAACCCCCGCAGCCATCCCCCTCACCCATGGCCGACTGTGTTACACAACCGTCACCGCCAGTAATGGCAGCCGACTGTGTTACACAGCTCTTTCGCCGCCTCGCCCTCTGCTTCGCCCGACGCCCTTCGGTCGCCGCCCTGTGTGACCCTTGCAACCACCGCCTGCAAACCGCGACCGACGCCCTTGCAACCACCTCCTCTTTGCACGTGGCCCAAGGCAACCACAGCCGAGGCCTGAGGAGGGTTTTAAAATATAAAATAAAATAAAATAATAATGCATAACAAAACTTTATTTTAATAATATTTAATACTATAGTTATAATATTAATATATTACTATGTGTTATATTTAATATAATATGTGGTAAATATTTAATATTATAATATATAGTATTATAATATTATTTATATAGTTAAGTTATTAAATATAATATTTAAATATAATTGAGGGTCTTAATTTTCATATTTTTATATATATTAAAATGATGTTTTGTTCGGTACCAATTTTAAAATATTCATATAAATTAAAATGACGTTTTAATTGAAGGCATGTTGTTAAGTTTATTTGAGGGAATTAAATATTTGTTTTAAATTCATCGCATGATTTAAATGCAATTGTGAAAATGAAAATGTTGCACTCTCAATCAAACTATTGATCGTAATTTAGAATAATAAATTGGATGGAATATTATATTTAATGTTATATAATTTGTTTTGTTCAAAGTTAAGTTATTTGTTTTTTTTGGAATGATTTTGTCGAAGAGAGGAAGCATTTATTTATTTAAAATGTTATTTTCTGAATAGTTGGAAATGTTTATTTTATTAAGAGAAATTAGGGAATTAAATATTAGTGTTAATTTCTCCCTTATCTGAAAAGATGAATTTTTAATTCAGTTTTATTGGTGCAATAGATTACTGAACGTTAATGAGGAATGGATTTAGAATATCCAAAGGTAGTTCTTTTCTATTGCCTTCGGTGAATATGTCTTTTGTGTTTACGTCTTGGGAAGTGGGTTAAATGTGTTGTAAATTTGTAAGTCTTTCAGATGGTCTGTTGTTTGTGAGGGTTGTCATTTGTGATGTCAACCTGTTGTGAATTCTCTTGGTAGTGCATGAGGTTATGTCTATGTTAGTACCCGGTTTTCACGAATGAGGATGTTTTGTATGTCCTTGGTTAAGGAGTGGATTATGGGATCCGTGTCTCCTCATATGGAGTGACCTTGTTATGTGGTTTGTTGCCTCTAGTGTTGGAGTGCGTTTCAGTTTGTGTCGCCTCCTGAGAAAGGAGAGGTCGTGATGTCTCTTTTGTTGCACCTTGGTACCATTGATGTTTGGTTGGTGTGTGTGTGTTGTCAAGTAGAAGAGTGGCTTCTGTAGGGGCCAGAGCCCAAAGAGGTATCCAGGATAACCTTCGGAAGTTATTTAATCAAGTGATAACTAAAACAATACTTAGAAGTTTAGGACTAACTTCTCACTAATCAAGATATTAATGCCTCACTCATGGACCCAAGTGCTCGGTTAGGCTTGGGATGGGTGGGAAGGCCTGGAATGGCAAGGTCATCTATCTTGTCTGTACGAAAGGTATTTGGATCTGCATGAGTGAGTATGGGGGTCGAGATTCGGTAAAGGTCACCAGGATAACCTTTTCTTGTGGGGGTTGGAGCTTAGGAAGAATCCCAAGGATAACTCGTGATGAGCTGTGTGATGACACTCTGTCTAGGACAATAGTCAGTTTTGTTTTATGTGTATGGTTTCCTTAACATACCTGATGTGACCATAGTTGGTATTCGATTATTATGTGTATGGTTCTCATAACATACTTGTTCTACTTTATTTCTGGAAGCAATGTGACCTTGTAGAGTTGTACTTGTGATGTACTTGCATGGTATCTGAGTTGTGCTTGTGTTGTACACGTGATTGGTTGTTTCAGGTTGGTTCAGTTTATGTTAGCCTATGTCTAGAGGTAGATGGTCTTGACTAGGATTCCTGGTTATTATCTCCTAGCACAAGGGGTGGGCCTTTGGGTTCCACTTGGTTGGGTGGCGTGCACCTAAATCCATTGGGTTCTTTCTTCTTGCTCTTGTGGACGAGACTTCCAGTTGGAGAGCTCATGGTTTTCGTATCAGTTCATGTCTTATTTCATTTCTGTTGTTCTTATTATTTTACCCCTCTTTGTATCGAGGTGGAAAGTTGTAATTGTAAAATTTAGTGATGGACTTGCCTCATTCAAGAAATGAGTGTTGTAACCTTATTGTTTAAATTATGGATTAATGAAATGGAAAGTTATCTTTATGCTTTGATGTATGTTATCTTATTGGAATGTATGTGATTAAATTATTAATTAATTAAATGTCATGGTTTAAATCATGTTTTTTGTTGAGGTTCTATATAACCTCTGTCTCATAACCTTAGAGGTTGTTGGCATTAGTTAGTGAACTTGCTTATTAATTATACTTAAAAAAAAAAAAAAATTATTATGTTTAAGTAGTTAAATGCAACTTCCTCTAGGGTTGTGTGGTGGGGCGTTACATACTTTCCATATCCACATTACACTAGTGCTATTGAAGACAATCAGGAGAATGGTGGTATATCTCAAGTGCCTATTGCAAAAATTGACAACTTGATAGACACAAATTATGAGTGTCTTTACATGAACCATATGAAGGGTATGATTCTTAACGCCATGTTTTGATATCATATCCCTATTCATAGAAATGTTATAGAATAATAGTATTAAATAATAGATTATGTCATTGGATATTGAGATTATGTGCTATTGTTATTGAAATTAATTCTTACTAATTAAATTCTTTTGTTACAATTTTTGTAGATGATGCAAAAACTATTGATAGTCTTCTCAAGCAATCTCCACTATTGTTTAAATTTGCTAGCATTTCAAACCAGATGAACAAAGATGAATTCAAATCAAGCATTGACCATGTCCTTCAACATCCCTGCATGGATACTAAGAACATGAAAATGAACATTCATAATGGCTACTGGTGTGTTACCAAGGAACTTGTTAATTCCATTACCATAGAATAATTGAGCCACTATGAGATTTGTTCACAAACTGTAATGGAAGTGCAAAAAATATAGAGTAGATTGCAACGCATGGAGGAAAGCATAAATCTATTGATGGAAATTGATGCCAGAAGTATGCATAAATTTGCAACGATGCTCTCCTTTTTATAGAGTTTCAATCTATAGAGACATGCAAAAATTCATATAATTTTGAAAACTTTGGAGATATGAATAATTACCATGTGACCACTTGCTATTTCAAATTAGAATTCAAAAACAAAAATTCAGTTTAACAAAACGATTTGCTACAAATAGTTTTTTAATTTGATCTTTGAAATTCTCTATTTTCTTATTTTTAAAGTTGCTTGTATATGCATGTCTACAAATATTAAGCTTGCAAATCAATGAAAAATTTTGTTGCTCATTTTCAAGTTTTCAAATGCAATGTTTTCCTTCATAAAAATTAAAAATCATAGATCATTTTAGTCAATATTTTATACCCTTATAAAAAGTCGATTTGCTTGATACTTTTTACTGAAATTTAAGCACTTATGTTTAACTCTTTTCCAACTTAGATTTATGCAAATAGTTTTAAGTACTAAAAATATCTATACATTTTGACACTATTAGAAATTAACAATATAAGAATAGTAATTTACAATAACTATAAATTTAAATATATTGTAATGATGCTTGGGAATTATCTGTTGCAGAAGGCGAAGAGCTAAATAACTAACAAAACAACATATAAAACCATAGAAAGTGAAATAAGTAAAAAGATAAAAGGTATTACTAGAAATGGAAAAACAATAAGTTATAGATGTAGACAATTACCATTTCAAAATTCAAACTCAACCTTCTAATATTTATATTGCATTAAAAGGTGAAGGACTATATAGAGTGAAGAAATTTAAGTACAATGTGGGAGATTGTTTATTTGAATCACTAGAACTACTACTCAACTATCGTTACACATCAATCCAACTATGAAATGGGACTATTGATTATTTCTTGAGTTATCATGCAGAAGATGAAAAAGAAGAAACAAAGTCATACAACTATGAATTGGATCCACACAATCTAGCCCAATTTCATGGAGTACATGATCATACAACATATTTTCGTAGAATGTGATTATTTGAAAAACCAAGTTCAACTAACAAAGAAATTGGACTATGGGGATATGCATTTTGTATTCAATGGCTATCAAAATGGCTAGATATACAAATATGTCTTTGGTCAATGACAACAGGGAAAAAGTATTTGCAGTTCAACAAATCAGCCCTTGGAGAGTTGTACTCCATTCTCTTCCATGATGAAAATGATTGCAATGGACACTTTGAGCCACTTCTAAGTACTCAAATGCAATCTCTAAACTACCAACCATCAACAAAATTTCATCAACTCAAACAATAGATTAGAAAAAATAATAACAATCAAAATACCAAACATGTTAAACACAAAAAAAGATCAAAACAACTATCAAACATGGAAAAATACAAATGATAGATGTAGATAATTATCAATTCAAAGGCCAAACTCAAGTTTCCAACATTGATATTACACTTAAAAATGAAGGCCTATTTAGAATGAACAATTTTAAGTACAATGTTGGAGATTGCTTGTTTGACTCTTTAGAACTCTTACTCAATTTTCAATACACATCAATCCAAATACGAAATGGAACTATTGATTACTTCTTAACCTACATTAAAAAAGGTGACAAAGAGGCAATTATATCATACCACCGTGACTTGAATCCTCAAGCTCTACATGATTTACACAATGTATATGATCCTGAAACATATCTATGCAGAATGCGATTATCAACAAAACTAACTACAATTGACAAACAAATTGGACTATGGGGAGATATATTTTGTATTCTTTGGCTATCCAAATGGCTAAAGATACAAATATGTATTTGGTCAATGACAATAGGTAAAAAGTACTTGCACTTCAATGAATCAATGAATGTTGATTCATACTCCATTCTTTTCCACGATGCAACTCCTCGTAGTGGAAATTTGAGCCACTTCTAGCGTACCAAACACACAATCTAAACTACAAAGCACCAACAACATTCCCAAAAATTAAAAAATTAATTACAAATAATAATGAAAATAAAATATTAAAACCTACGAAAACGAAAAAGAAAGAAAACTTCAACAATACTTCACTCCGCAAAATCAAGAAGCAAATTCGCAACAACCAGTTAGTGATATCTAGAACATCAAAAGAAAATAATTCACTCACCAATAGAAATATTTGAAAAAACAATCCAAGATACACCAAAAAATGCATGTGCAACTTTTCAAATGTTGTATTTCAACAAAGACATTAGGATTTTCAAAGACAAAGACAAACAAACCTACTACAAATTAACACAATCTAATGATCAAATATTGGAAAATTCTATTTGTCGAAAATGCCTTACATCATTGAAACAGTCCATACTTCCTAAATATACAACACCACATAATATTCGAATAAACAAACCACTAAAATATGTACAGACTCTATCGCAACTAGAAGAATGACTTGTCTCGCTAAGAATTGCATTTTCTCAAATTTGGGAACCAGGATACAAAAGATCTCAAACAGGATTAATTGGTTCCATTATCAATGTTCCAGTTAACATGAACATTATACATAAAGCACTACCACAATCTATTGATGAAACATCAACAATTGTTGTTTCTCTTAAGAGACGTTTGGAATATAAAAATGCATTCCAAAAAGGCATGTTACGACAAACTACTATCATGCATGCCTTCACCCAATTAAGCAAAACAATGCTTTAAAAAATGGAGAAAGTTGAAATAAAAAAAGATTGGGAAGAAGCATTTCAAATCAATAATCAAAATTAAAATAGCAATGAACAAATTACAACAAAAAGTGAATCAAAAAGTGAAAGGAAACGTCAATATCCCTCTAATTCTTTAATCCATGGATTCAATGAATCTAGATTTATACATAAAATGCAAGACAAAATTATAGAAATAGCACCTGCACAAGAGAACTCTCCAATTGGAATATTTAAAGATAAGTATTATGAAGAGATGAATTTTCCTACACTAATTTTTGGCAATCCACGTGATGATGACATTGTCAAAAAATTCACATACCAAAAAATTACGCAATGGGAGCTGCTACATTCAAATAGACAATTTGCCTACCACATAAAAAACTTATTCTTCAAGACCATTAAAATACTCATTCAACAAGTTATGTCTACAATGTGGATAATAATTCATAAAGGTCAACTAAAAGGAAGAAAGCTTCTGGCTAAAGATGTGAAAGACAAACCCAACCTAGAGAGGATACTCAAATCATATATTGGCTATATTGATTTCAAAAGGATAAGAACATCTCTTGATTATTTACAACTTAAAAAGAATGTATTTGCAATGATACGACAACTAGGACCACCTACTTTTTTTGTTATATTTTCTAGTGCCGAACAAAATTGGGATCCTCTATCTAATACACTTGAACAATTACATAGTTCACATCAATCAAGATTAGAACAACAAGAAACTTATAGCCAAAATCAAAATCATAAATTCGATCTCATAAAAAAAGATCCAGTTACTTGTGCACGTTACTATAGACATAGAATAAATGCAATCATAAGATTAATATTTATAAATGATTCTTTCTTTGGAAATGTCTTAGACTATTTCTCTGTAACTGAATTCCAAAATCGTGGAAATGGACATGAACACTTTATTTTATGGATAAAAAATGCACCTATCTATGGCAAAGATAGCAATGCAAATATTATAGACTTTGTAGACAAGTACATAACATGTAGCACAAAGTATCTACAACCTCATTTAGCTATATTACACAAGCATCATCATACAAAGCAATGTAGGAAAAAAAAAGCCGCATGCAAATACAATTTCCCATTGCCACCAATGGAAAAAATTATAATACTCGAACCACTAGTAGACAAGAATGAAGATATAATTTAAATTGCAAACAATATCTTTTCAAACTTGGAAAAGGAACATATGAAACATCCTTCTCTTTTCAAATGTTTCTAGATCAAATGGATATCAATGAGGAAAAGTATATCATAGCTATAAGACCAAAACTCCATAGGCCTACACTATTATTACAAAGAAAACCATCACACATATGGAACAATAGTTTTGCAAAGAAAATTCCACAACTATGGAAAGCAAATACAAACGCACAATTTGTCCTTAATGCATATGCAACAACAATGTATTGTAGCTCTTACATGACAAAGGTTGAAATATCAATGACACATGCATTTAAAAGAATATTTAAAGACCACCAACATAACAATATTGATGCCATAAAGATGATAACCAAACTCGGAAACGCTTTACTTAATTTACAACAAATGTCTTCACAACAAGTTGCTCACATTGCCTTATCCCTTCCACTCAATTATAGCTCAAGGAAATGTGTATTCATTGATACAAGGCCTAATAATGATCACACTTTTGTTTTGAAACCGGTAAAACATATAGTCAATGAACCAGATGAATCAAAAAATGTAATTTGTAAATCTTTAAGAGACTACTATGTAAAACGCCCTCCAAATATTTTTTACATATGCCTTGCAGAATTCGTTGCACAATACAACAAGAATGGTAATAGAATCGAACCAAAGAGAAAACCAAATGTTATACGATTTATCAATTTCAATAAACATGTTGACCTAGACAATTATTGTAGAGAGCAATTACTATTCTATGTCCCCTTTACAATACATGAAAATACATTGAAACATAATTTCAATTCATGGGAAAATGCTTACATACATCATGAAAAAACAATTTAGCTTAACCGTGCAAATTTCAATTACACTTTTCACTCTGGATGGGGTGATATCAACAAAGCTATACATGAGCTAAATGTTAAAGATGAAAGAAATGTCAATGAGACTTTCATCACAAAAAAAGAAGAAGATCAAGAACAATATGACATACAAGTAAATTTTCAAACTACAAACCGCATCAACTTAAATAGTATAAATTTCAATAAAATTGAAATTATTCAACATCCACAAATTATGGAAAACAATGAGTACTACAAATTATGAAAACTGTTAAACAAAGAGAAACAAGCAATTGTAAAGGACATTGTATTAAAAAAATGAAAGATATTAAAACTCCACTGCACTTATTCTTGGCAGGTGGAGCTAGAACAGGCAAGACTTTCACTGCAAAATCCATATACCAAGCCCTTCTCCACATCTACAACAACTATATTGAAAATGATCCAGATAAACCTAAGGGACTAATAACTGCTTATACAGGAAAAGAAGCATACAACATAGGTGGATTAACACTACACTCAATGTTCCACATACCTTTCAACAAATTAGAGTTCATTCCATTGAATACTGAAACATTGAATACAATGTCAAAGCACTATCAACAACTACGTGTCCTCCTCATTGATGAAATTTCATTAGTAGGTTCAACATTTCTATGCTATATTGACAAGCGATTACGAGATATAATGCAAATGCCAACTGCATACTTTGCAAACCTTGATACAATTTTTTGTGGAGATCTTTACCAAGCGCAACCTTTACTTGACTCTATTTTATTTGAAAATAAACCAACATTATCTGAACTAATGCCTTACAATTTTTGGAATGACAATATAAAGTGTTATTCTTTGATCTCTACAATGCGACAAAGGGATGAGACATTCATTGCAATTCTCAATAGAATTCATGTCGGTTCACATACCATTGACGATTTAGATTATCTTAACCACCATTGCTTATGTCTACCACCAATGGACCCAACATTTCCTTTTCTCTTCTACAAAAGAAAGGATGTTGATGAATACAATAACAAAATGCTATCAGCCATTCTTGGAGATATCATTGTATTAGATGCAAATGATGAACATGACAATAACTACAATGGAATAAGATCATTCACTCACACAACTACTCTGCCAAATCAAATATGTGTGAAACCAAATATACTTGTAGAAATATATGCTAGAAACTACAACACACAAGATGGTCTAGTGAATGGATCAGATGGAATATTCAAAGCATATACCAAGCACAATGATTTAGATATAGTTTGGATCAAATTTAACGATTCAAAAATTGGCCAACAACAAATAAAAAAACTAGCACACTATTATTCTGAAAACATTAGTAAAGAATGAGTACTATACTTCACATTTCAAGGCCCATCCACACAACACTCGCCAAAAAAAAATTACAATTAGAAAAAAATTTCTAATACAATTAGCATGTGCAAGAACTGTACATCGATCCCAAGGACTTACAATGGACGTTGTGGCATTTGATCCATCTCGGATTAGACATGGAATAACCTACATGGCACTTTCACGAACAAAATCGATTCAATCATTGTTCTTGCTCAAACCTGTAAATGTAAAACATTTCAAAGTGAAGAAAAAAATAGTCCTCAAAATGTAACGTCTTCAATCAAATGCACAATGGAGATTTAAAAATGAAATCAAAATTCCTAATAACATCCCATGAATTCGTATGTGCACATTGAACACTCATAGCTTACGTGCACATATAAATTAAATTCTTAATGACCATGACATAATGGCATTTGATATCTTATGTTTGCAAGAAACACACATGAATCCATCTGAAACTAAGACTATATTTCAAGATTTCAATTCCTTTGGTCTATACAACATACATGGCATACTAACTTTAACTAAAAAATAATAATTATATCTAGAACAACACAACATACAACAAAAAACATTGAAGCCTTTACAATAACAATAACTCAAACTAACATCGAGTTGTATGTGTGTAACATCTATGCAAGACCCAAGACTCCAATTTTAGAAGTTCTAAAAACTATCGATAAAATACTTACACATATAAACACATAATTTTTTTTTATATTATAGGAGATTTCAATATTGACATGAATATAGAAATGAAAAAAAAATACTATCTAATCATATGCAAAAGAAAAACATACAGTTCATATTAAATCAAACAAACACTATAAACAAACCACTAATTGACCATGTCTGGTGTAATTCAAGTACACATGCATCTTCCACCTACAAATTGAAAGCATACTGGACTGATCACCTTGCAATTTATAAATTTCGATCTTAATCAACAAAATTAGTTGAGTTCTAAATCTCACTTACCATATAAAGTATTTGTCATGTTGTAGACCATCATTACATTGCTATCAATATTTGTAAAATGCTACCCATCTATACTCGTATCCTTGTTTCAACATGTTTACCAAATCTACTAATGCATTTCTACAAAAACAAAATAACATTATTTTACTTCTAGCCAAAAACATTTAGTTCTACAATTGCTCTAACAAATTTGAGTAACTGATATCATGTCAAAAATTACTACAATTTCATTGTATGCAATTCAACAAGATAATAGTTTACTGTAGGAAAATAATGGAAAGCAACAAGAGAACAAGCAAAAAGAAGCAACAAAATAGGCAGAAACACCCAAAAGGTATTCAGTAAACAAAAATTCAATTTCCACTATGCTAATTCATTTTTCCAACACTCAATAATTTCTACTATATTCTCTACAGATCAAAAATTGCAAGTCCCAATACCATATCCATTGAGGATATGAACGCCCGAAAAGCTGGAAACACTTTTGAAGGTGACATAATTGTTCTGTACAAATCCAACCTCAACAAAGCCAACCAAACACATGAAGTGCTCCATGTAGATTTGACATATGCTAAAGCTGAAATGACTATTACTTTAAATGTTATTGGCCATCTTGTCCAAGAACATGAAGATAAAATCATTCTAGGCTCAACAATACGTGTATCAAATTTCCAAATTGCACATAAAACAAATTATGATTGTAGGGATTGTGACTACATTATCATTTTTCAAGAAACAAGAACAATTGAGGTCATACCTCACCTATGCCAAGAAAACAGGTTCATACCAGAAATGACAATCGAACAATTACTTACAACTACAAATAACTATCCCATTGGAACGATTGCTGCAATTGTTATCTCCACAAAAAGAACGAGATCACAATTTTTGCTTGACATCGAATATGGTGATTCAGACATGGACATAGCACAAGTATGAAATTTTTTCTAAGCCTTCTCCTAAACAATTTTACATCCACTTCTTTCTTCTTTCTATCATTACAATCCATTTACTAAATCTAATTTCCTCACTATTAACAAACAGTCACAACTACATGAGAGTTTCACACAACAGTTCTTAGAACTAGAAAATCAAGTGCTAGAAAATGAGTTTCCACTAATGTTATTCAAAAATATTGTAAGGCAGAAAGAGCCATCCAACACATTGAAAACCGTCAAAGCTACATATATTTGCAAACTAAACAACAAAAGAACAGAGGAAAGGATACAAAGATTCCTGCAATCAACATTTTAGGTAATCATTCCAACATTGTTACCTCCCAAAAATATTTAGTAAATTTTCTCCCCTACATAACAATACTATTTTCATATATGTTTCAGATTCATGGAATTTTAAAAGTGGCCAACCCCTTGTCCAATCCCTTCCATGCATTTTGTGCCAAGTGCAACTAGAAGTTTGAAAATTATGGAACACTAGAAGACCAAGTTGCCTTTTGTGCAAGATGTAATGATGATGTGAACTATATATTTGCCCCTTATTTAAAAACCATTCTTATACCTGAAAAAAAAAAGAAAAAAGCAATACATTGTTTTGCCGATAAATCCATTGTCCAGATGTTACTACCTGATTTACACAACACCATTTACAATGACTACATTGAAGATAAATCAGCCATCATCTTCATGTTACAGGATTTCTCAGCAAAAGGGCACTTCATGTTGAACCATAACAACATGATCATCAATGCCATGCATCTTCAACAATAATCAACAAATAATGAAAGGTAAGTAAAATAATTTCCTATAATCTTTAACTATATGCATGTTTCTATTCATTCAATATTCTTATATAAAACAATAACCGTTTTCTAATTTCTAAAAACACTATGTGCAGGGAACAAATGGGCTTCAAAAGGGGAGATTATTGGACTTCTACTATCTACACACCACCTAGAAACTAGCCTTGCATATTTATTTATGATATTACATGCCATTTGCTACAAGGACACTTATTTGTAGAAACTTTCAAGTTATATGATCCCTATCACTAAATGCAAACTCTATAAATATGTATTTCTATTTCTAATCACAATGCATCCTGCTTAATGGGATTCTACTAAATATTTCTATTATGTCACGTTTGAAAACATTTAATTCCAAATTTTATTAAATCTATAGATTCATATTTTATGAATATTACAGTTTCTTCTTATTTCTTACTATATCTGGATGATGTTCACATTAATCATTAACTTATATTTCATTCAAATTAATTTACCTATATTTCATGTGCATTCGTTCAACTAAATATTTGTAGTATGTCATGTTTGACAACATTTCATTCCAAAGTTTATTAGACTTATAGATTCATAATTTATGAATATTAGACATTCCTAATATTTATTACTATATTTAGATGATCACATTAATCATTACCTTACAATTCAAAAATAAAAATTCTCTATATTTCATGTGTATTAATATTCCAATTATGAATAATTCCATCAAGAAGATGCTTATATATGTCTCTATTTTTGCTAACTACCTCTCTCCAACAACCATACACAATTTAACAATTGGCAGGAACTTGATGCAACTTGCGTCTCTTGTTTCTTATGTCTTTCTTTGCATATTTTTTTTCAGATTATATATAATATATAACAACAATTCTATAGTTTTATAGAAATATTTAAATATGTTCATGCATTTGTAACTACATTTATGTATACTAATCTTATATCTTTGTATTTTATTTATACTTTTAAAATAATATTATATTTACATACTAATATATTATTATTTTTCCTTTCTTGCATGTATTTTCTCTTATGATTATTATTTTTCTTTTTGGTCTTTTGTTGTTGTCAATTTATTTATTTCTTGATTTTTTATATTCCTTTTTTTCTCTCACCTCATCTCTCCCCCACCTTTTATTAGGTTGATCTACACTCATATTTCCCACTCTTCCTTTTCTTGATGATGGATCACTAAGTGAGATCCAAAATGTTGAAAGCAAACATATACAGTTGAATCCAAAAGCTTACTTTCTAACTTCATGGACTGTGGAAAACTCATACCAACTAATGTGATGGTGGGAAATCTCTAAGAGTTATTTGGCTTCATTAATGGTTGGCAATTTAAAACTTGTTTGAGGAGGTTAAGCTTCTTGATCAAGATTCTTAAAATAACCGACATCGAAATCGACTTAAAATGTGTTAATATTGTGTTCTTAGATTCTTTAAGGTTCACATTCATTATGAATGTCTATTTACATATTTTTTTAAAAACTGGATTTAATACATGTTGCCTTTATTATAATTGCATTTCTTAGTTTCTTTAATCTTGTTTGTTGTTACTTTTTCTCCTATTTTTATATGTTTTAGGTGGTCAAGATGATTGATGGTATGAATTCAAATAGTAGTTGATCTATTGATGTGGAAATGAATTTGTATAGTTGACACATACAAATAGAAAATTATGACTTTTATTTAATAAAATTCATCATGATAAATTTATTTGTCCTCTATAGAAGGTCCTTTTTGAAAAGAGATTATTTTAGATTATTGGATCAAGATAATTTTGGTAAAAGTAAATATGACATGTGGAACATGATTGTGTTGGTCAAATGGACTTTAATCTTTATCTTTCTTTAATATTAAAAAATTCTTCCAACATGCACTACTTTAGATTCTAAAAGTGGTCTACATAAAAAATTAATATTTTATCTTCTTTTTTTTAAAAATAATTATAGATAAAATTTTCTTCTACAACTATAAACCACATCCACTCATTCTATTTGTTCTGTATTAATCCCTCTAAAAACTATTAGTCATTACCTTCACAATATTTCAACATGGAGCACATTGTTGTATTTTGTATTTTGGCAATCTTACTATTTTTAACATAGCATTACAAATAAAAAGGAAGTCACTATTTAACTTTTATATATTTTTATTTGTATAGTGTATAAATTACATTAAATCTATATAACATGAAAATTACACATTAATGTGTGGAAAGTGTAGCAAAATAGTTGTATAATTTTTTAGCTATATGTAAATGAGTTTAAAGAAAAAATTAAAATAAGACTTAATATTAAAAAATTAAAAGCATTGCCATATTGTACTCCTACTCATTCAATAAATAAAATTGTCAAATACTCATGTAAATTAACAAAAACAAAAACAAAAAAATGTGAACTGGGGACAAAAGTCTCGAGAGCTTTGGCTAAAAGAGGGAGATCGTAACACAAAGTTTTTCCATGCCTTTGCTCAAATCAGAAAGGCAGCGAAGTCAATTCAGTCAATTAAACAAATCTCCACTGGAAATTGGCTTTCAAAGGAAGAAGAAATAAATAAGGAAGGAGTCAAATTTTTCTCAAAGCTGCTCTCTGCTCCGACAAGTATGGATACAAATGCTTTACATGTCCAACAAGAATTGTTAGACAAAATTCCTCATCTCATTAGTCCATAAGACATCAAAATGCTTATGAGACCCTTTACTTTGGAGGAATTGAAACATGTAGTATTCTCTCTTCCCCCTGATAAGGCACCAAGTCCAGATGGTTTCACGACATTTTTTTTTCAAAAAAGTTGGGAATTTTTGTGCTTTGAGCTACTATGGGCATTAGAAGAATCCAGAAGAATAGGTTTCATGTTAAGGAAACTTAATGTTACCAATATTGCGATTTTACCGAAAGTTAAGGACCTTGAAACCTTTGCAGAGTTTAGGCCCATTTATTTATGCAACACAGTTTATAAAATTTTCACAAAAGCAATCTACCTTAGACTTCAACCCATTATCCCAAGAATCATATCTCAGGAGCAAGGAGGGTTTGTCCTTGGAAGGGAGATATGAAGGGGAAATTGTGGTGCATGAAGTGCTACACTCGATATCATTGACTAAGCTTCCATCTTTTAGTATCAAATTAGACATGATGAAAGCATACGATAAGGTAGATTGGAAGTTTCTAAACAAGGTGCTAGCAGGATTTGGTTTTAGCACCCAATGGCGCAAATGGATAATGTCTTGTCTATCAGGTGCCAAATTCTCAATGATCATAAATGATAGTCCTAAAGGTTTTTTTGCAGCTTCACAAGGGGTTAGGCAAGGGGACCCCCTTTCCCCATTCCTCTTCATTATAATGGAAAAAGCTTTAAGTAGATTTATCCAATTCAAGCATAGACAAGGCTTATGGTAGGGGGTAAAGATTCCAAATTCAAGCATTTCTGTAACACACTCTTTATTTGCGGATGACACTCTTCTATTCAATAATTCATCAATATCAGCAGCTAAGTAGGTCAAGGAGGTCTTGAGTAAATATTTTGTTGCTTTAGGGAAAAGATAAATCTAGCATTTAATCAAAGATTTACTTGCTCAATACGCCAGCTGAGCTTAAAAAGGGAAGTCAACCTTTTAGGATTATCAGAAGTGGAATTACCCTGTTCCTATTTAGGAATTCCCTTTTTCAAAAGCGCTAACATAGCACACTTTTGGGATAAGGTTCTTAATAGACTTAAGGAAAGAATCAAAATTTGGAAAGCTAGATGGATTTCACTCTCAGGCATAATTCTTCTTATTAAATCAGTTTTATCATCCATCCCTAACTATTTCCTTGCAGTTCTAAAATCCCCTACTTCGGTAATTTTAGAAATACAAAAAGTAATAAGATCATTTAGACGTGGAAAGGAAATATAGATGACCACAAAAAGGTCCCTCTGATATCTTTAGAAAATTTGGAAAGAGATAAAAAATAAGGGGGTGCAGGAATTCAAAATCTATCTATATGAAACAAAGCTTTTGGAGCCAAGCTTGTATGGGAAATGTATTCGAACTGAGAGGTGAAATGGTCTAAAATAATGCAATCTAAGTATTTAGACAACGCAAATCCTTCAAGAATCATAATGGTTGATGACCCCCCAAAGGGCTCAACCATATGGAATTTCATTATTCAGAGTAGAAGTCTGATAACAAAGTTTGCATCTTGGGAAGTGAATAATGGAAAAAGTGTTAAGTTCTGGGTGGACTCATGGAATGGAAAGTCGCCTTTATCAGAATTGCAAGAATTGCAAGTGATAAGGACAATTCTATCTCATGAGTGGGGTGTAAACCTACTGGATTATGAGTATTTTGTGGGAAATCTTAATGGGAAGGTAGTATGGAAACAACCTTCATGCAACACAACAGTCAGATTTGTTCAACAGTCTTATGAGAAGTAGAACAATGTTCTTGTTTGGTCAGCCTGATCGCATAATATGGGCAGCTTCAAAAGTTGGATCTTATTCTATCAAAGAAGGCTATTTAGCTTTAAATCAAATAAATAAAATTTCACAACCCCAATGTGCATTTTTTTTTTTGGAATAGTAAAATACTTCCAAAGGCGGGCAGTTTTGCATGGTCAGCACTTCAAAAAAAGATTCTCACTAGCGATTGATTGGTCAAATTAAAGATTGCAGACCCCTTCAAATGCCCGTTATGTGAAGAAGCAGCGGAAATAGTTGACCACCTACTTATCCAGTGTATCTTTGTTGGCCAATGCTGGGATTTTGTTAAATCAAGGTTAGCTATTCATATCCCACTTCCCAACTCACTGTGGGATCTCTTCCAAAGTTGGCCGATTTTGTATCAAAATTGTTTTTTTTCTTGTATTTGGCATGTTGTCCCAGCGATTGTGATATGGAATATTTGGTGGGAAAGAAACATAAGAGTATTTCGGAAAAAAAGAGTCTCCAATTGAGCTAGTAAATATGAAGATTGAAAAAGCCATATCGGAAGGGGTTAATACTTCTGTCCAGAAGGAGAAGCCTTTTAATTCATTATTTACAAGTTGGGATAGTGGTATTTTAAAAAATAGGGAGGGTATTAAGTTACCAGTAGAAGGTAGTATGCCCAAAAATAGCACCATTAAAATAGACAGGGTCGTAGTTAAGTGGAGTCCACCTCAAGAGGGTTTTGCGAAGTTAAATTTTGATGGGGCACCTAAAGCAGATTCAAGTTAGGCAGGGGCTGTTATTTGTATCAAAAATTCATTAGGAAAGTTAATTGCCGCCTCCTCATGCAACTTATACCAAAGTACAGACAATAATGCAAAGGTTCAAGCTTTGTTTTTGGGATTGGAGATGGCTCTAGAGTTGAAAATTGGAAAGCTACACATAGAGGGATATTCTATGATAATTATAAATGCTTGCAAGGATCGTAAGGTATTAAACTGGAATTTAAACTATATGCTTCAGAAGGTATGGACGATGCTAGATAAGTTCCTATCTATTGTGATCTCTCATACTTACAGAGAAGGAAATAGAGTTGTTGATTTCCTTGCAAATTTAGGTTGTGCAAATAAGGAGATCAAGGTTTTGTATGACTTATATCTTTTATCCGATTTCCCCAATCTGATTTGCTTAATCAAGCACGAGGTACAAGGGGTTGGCACAAGTGTCTAAAATTATTAGAAAATATGTAGCTTAATAGCAAGTCATATTCCACGTGTATCTAAGGGAATTCATGTATATAAATAAAATCTTTTAATCCTAATTTCGCTTGTGGGAAATCAGGCTGTAGTAGTCACGCTGATGTACGAGTTGTAAGGATGAAAGGGATATGGGATTAATTTGGTTTGTACTTAAAGCCAATTGCATTTACCTCGATTGTGATAAAGCAACACAAAAAATCTACAAAGATTATTTGCATAATGTGGGCGATTTATAAAAGGTGGAGATTCGTTCCACCAATTTTGGTGATCCAACTGAAGAATTAGATGCATCTTTTTCTAAGATAACTAAATTTGGTAAGAATTTGAAATGATTGTTTGGCGTTGGTTAAAGTGCTGGCACATTTCTCATTGATTTTTTGTGTGCAAAATAAAGAGAAGAGGACAAAAGGTAGAAGAAATAAAGCCACGTTGGGAGGAAGGCAGACATGCAAGTAACGAGAAATGAATGCCCTTCAGCAAAAGCAGGCTTTTACAAGCGTGAAGTAGAGGTGGAAGTCTTATCACTTCCAGGGTTTGTAGTGGTTTCATGGCTTGCAGCATTAAAAATCCTTCATCTAGTTTTACTCGCCATCATTTTTGCAGCAATGATTAGCGTCGACAAGGAGCAGTGGGAGAAGGTCATTGCTTTGAGAGTAAGGTTAGAGGTGGTCAGTGTTGCAAAGATGATGAGCCGTCCATGGAATTTCAGGGTCAATTGTCCAATTGTTCAAAGGGAAAGACCTTTTGAAGGTTATATTTCGAACAAAGATCTTGCAAAAATCTTTAAATTTGATTGCCCTAGGATGGAGGATGCAATCAGGGTTGTGTTAGGGGTTGAAGTTACAAGCCCAAGAGCACATCGTATTCTATTTCCTTCTCAGGTGCTATCAATTTTTCTATCCAACACACTCGATTTGCTTCAATCCCTAGTCGACTTAGAGGTAATTGTTTGTAAATGTGTAAAGCACCACGTTTTGGAAAATGACGCATTGTTGGATGTAGTCCAGTGTTATAATTTCTTCTTTGGGGATGGGCTTGTTCGGGGACTGTTTCCATGGGAGCACATAAATCATTGCTAGGGTTATGATGAAGTTTTCGAAGCTGTAAGGTTAAGTCTGCAATTAAAAGATGATAATTTTGTTGTCAAATCTCTATGGAAGAATGCTAATAGGATTGGTGCATCTTTGTCATTCGACATTAAGGAAAAAATTTATTCGCTCTCCTTCCTGTGTGAACATGCGTCACATTTTCCATCTATTCCTCCAATGTTAACATTACCATCTGAACTGGCACTAACGGTAATAGCAGAAGCGCATGGGGAAGATAGGGAAGGGCTTGCTGCGAAGCTTGGCAGTGGAGGGCACAATGGATATTCGAATTGGGCACGACTAAAAATCGAGGAATCATAAGATAAAGCATTGGTTGTAGGATATGATTTTTTCACAAATGAGTTGGGTCTGTAGGGCTTTATGGAAGGGCAGGATGAAAATTATGTTCAGGGTGGTGATCAAATGGAGGAATAATTGTCAGCAAGTTGGAGGAATGTTTTGGCAGTGGTGTCGGGTTATTTTTTGCTATTGACCGTTGTGTGTGTACACATGATTATGGGCGTGATGTGTAGTTGATGTCATTATCTACATAGGCACAATTTTGTATTGTAGCATGGATCTTGTATGGCCTAGGTCAATTGTTTTTTATGGTATTGGGAATTGTGTAGTTCTTAGTTAGGCCTGATATAGGTGAAGTTGTAGATAGTTGGGCTTCTGGTCAGATTTTTTTGGGAGATCTTAAGCCTTTATGATCATGATCATTCTTTGTATGAAAATTACTTTTGGGGCCATAACCAGAGGTTTTCTCATTGGCTCTTTCCTACTGGTATGCCCTTTTGAGCCAGTATTTTGTATTTTATACTTATTACTATTAATATTAATTATAGTGGACTCCCACTTTCACTAAAAAATATATATATTTATATCAAATTTTGTTGTTTTAAATTAATGGAAAGACTGTTATCCTCTTTGATAGCAATTTGCCTAAAAAAACATTTATAACAAATTATACCAAACCTCCCAAATACAACACTAATATCCTATAGATTAAGTTCTTAATGGCATAATAAAAGCCCTAATTGAAACTTGTAAAAACATGCATTTTGTCTGAAGCTTTTTAAAATAATGTTTTAAAGAAATGAAGAAAAATCATTTAGATTTATAAGTACAATGAGCACATATTTGCCTCTTGAATCTCCCACTCCATTTTTGGTGTAACTCATGTTATATGGGAATTGGTAACTCCTTAGGGCATTGTATTATGCCGGATAATGTCACTACCATGTTATCTCACACCACCTACACTTGTATCCTTACGGAATTGGTCTTGTCTTCACCTCTCACGTGATGGAGGTTGTTTTATAGGTTTGGGATAGCTCTTAGATCCAATCCTCATATTATGAAGGCATCCCTTTTTGGTGTTTACAATGATTTTCTAGTGGCACTTGGAATTATATTATCCTCACTTGAAGATTTCATGTTCCTCGTGGTGGAAGAATGCTCATCAAGAACACCTTACTATGAAGGTTGTAGAGGATTACATTGATTCAAAGGATTCTAATTAGGTCCTATTATTGTTGAATCTAGTCAACTCTTGATTGTAATAGGGTATTGATTGTTTCTAATCCCCCTTTGATTCCTAGGGGTGTTTTGGGTGTGCCTCTCGCTAATTTTATAAGTTACCAAAAATCTATCAACAAACTATTGAACATATAATAGTACTTTGTCCTACTAATAATATGAATTCTATAATCAAACAATCCTAAAATCCATACATCCCATTAGGAGATTGGTCAAACTATATCAAGTTTAAAACCCCCTACATGTAAAAGGAATCATCATTTTATTTAATTCCCCTTTATATACATCTATTAACATGAGATTATTCAGAATTATCATCTAAGAATTCATATAAATGTAACAATAGCTAAAATATAAAACAACCATAGAACTAACCAAATATATATACATCTCTATGGTATCTAGTGATTATATTGATTTTAAATTAATTTTTTAGTTGGAACCCATTTCTCATATATTAATAGTTGTGCACAACTTTATGATGTTATGTAATAGTTACAAGAACAAAATAAAAAATATTGACTTTTATTAATTAACTTTTAATGGATTTCCATAAAAAGTAAGCATTTTCATTTGATGTACACTACTAGAAGATAGACAAAATTTTCACTATAAAACATAAACTATATTAAGGTCAATAGATTACACTTATTGAAAATAAAATTATAAAAGTTGCAACTACCATTGTCTATAATTACAAACATAAAAAATTCCCTGAGCATTTAACGCCCACTTAAATACTAAGATTTAAACATTGTCCATATCACAAATATAATTTAAGAGAAAATAAAATATAAATATTAATAATTACTATAATGCTATGATTTGAAAATGCAAATGCAAGCAAACAAGCATGTAAGTTTCCTATTCAAACAAAAAAAAAATCTAGATAGAGCTCAATAAAAGAGTCCAAAACAACCCAATAACATCAAAAACCAAATTAAATGTTACCAAAAACTCAATTGTTGAATTATTTTCTCCTATGATTAGTTGATATATGGATGCTCTTTTGTTGAAGGTACCAATTTTGATAGCATATACTTAACTCAAAGGTGATGGATATGAAATGGATAAGAGAGTGCTAAAATTTATAGAATTTTGGAAGAGGCATTGGACGATTGAGATTTGAAGGTGAGAAGGATGTCAAAGATTATTCCCTAAGATCAAGGAGAGAATGGAGGGTTTAGAAGGAGGTTTTTGGAATGTGAAGGGTTAGGGCCGACTTACTAAATTTGGTAAGTAGTTACATAACCATGAGGGATATAAGGGACATATGCACTTAGGAGCCTTCTATTCGTAGGTTTAGTGGAAAAAATATTGGATTCATAAGGACAAGTGTTCTTAGGTATCATTTATTCTTGGAATTTAGGTTGAGGCAATATAGCTATAATTAAACAATAATTTTATTTAATTATTTTAGCCATGTGTGAGGTGGAAAATAGGTGTAAACAATATTAATTAATTAATTAATTTTATTGTGAGGTGAGATGGAAAAGGGGGATAATTGTATTATAGGATTATTAATTGAGGGACTTTAGGTGAAGGAGACTAGTCTAGGTGATGTGTTTGGTCAATTAGGACTAGGTACACTAGAGTAATATTTAGGTGTCTACATTTTGTCCCTCTTTGATACAATGTCACAACTAAGTGGTCTTATGTCAAATAAGAACAAAGAGTAGGATGGGATGGAGTGAAGATTTGGTGGCGGGTTTCCCCAATCACTTAGGGATGATGGTGGAAGTGATTCCCCCTCAAGAGAGTTGTTGGGTGAAATGGATCCTAGGAGGTCTCTTGAAAATATAAAGGATGATGAAAATATGTACTAAGTGGAATAAAATATTTCAAAGAAATCATATTGTGATGATGTACATTCCATGGATAAAAATTTGATGATGGATGCTGATTGGGAACATTAATTATTGTTGCTTGGATGATGGGAACATTAAGAAAACAAAACAAATAACACAAAAATTAATAAATAAAATAATTTTGAGGGCATATCAACAAACCTACAAGCCCCTTATAGAGCTATGATGGTGCCAAAACCTCTTGCCATTTTACCTAGATCTGCAAGATGACTCACCTCTCCTATGCCCTATAGCCTTATTTATCTCTCCTCCTCACTACATCAAGTTAGGGAAAAATCTCTTGTGAAAGGAAAACAAGTGAAAAAAAGGAAATAATAAAAAATCCTATATATAGGTGTCATGTGTATTCTTACTACACTAGAGATTTATGGGACTTTTAAAACTTTCTATTTTCCTATTGGTGAGATTATTATGAAAATGGACCTAATGTACATGAAGGATATTGAGGTTACAAATCTATGGGAGTACATAATTAGTGTGTCGATAGGGTGTGCTATGCACATTGGGTCCCACTTACTAATATTATGTTTGGGAATGTGCCCAAGGGGTGTAAGTATATTTTAATGAAACGTGTTTAGTGTAGGAACTAGACTTGAAAAGGGGGCGCCTAAATTTCAAGGGAAATTAGAGTGCCTTGCAAAAGTGACAAAACATTATATAAATACCATTAGAAATTTTACCAAAGTAGGAAAATACATATTTTAGTGAGAAACTAATGGGAACTTGACAAATAAGCAAGGATGAGGTCAAACATGAAAAGGGGTCAAACAAGCATAGAGTTCTCTTAGAGCTTGGGACTTGGCTATCATCAAGGAATTAAAATACACCTAACTCTATACATAGAAGGCTCCCAATAATGTTATTTAGAACAATACTTTCTAAGATACAAGTTCAGTTAGTGGAAAACTAGTTTTATAATCAAAATATTGCAATAGAGAACACCACTTAGAGATAAGTAAAGTATGAGAACATTTAAAAAAAAAATCATATTATTATAGCTCAAGTTTCTTTTTTTATCCCAACCCTTACAAAGAATTTCAGTTGTACATATATACAAATCAACTTTATGTTACAATTTTTTCCATTTACAATCAATCCAATGAACCATGTGGATCTACTCTACTCTTTATTGTTTCAAGTATCGCCTCATGGTCAAAGTTTTGAATCTTCCATATGTTCTTATTCAATGGTTTACCCCATATTTGATCAATTAAACATTTGAAGCCACAACAAAGTTAGAATAATGAATAATCTTCATATGTGTGTCAAAGTCGTCAAATAACCACACATCAAACTTCTTCATTGGGTATTTTTTAAGCCATGTTCCAATAACAACTATAGACATTGGAATTTGACCACCTCCATATGGTCAAATTCCTCCGCTTTTATTGCTCTATCTTGCATCCCTTATCGACGTTGATTAAATATTTTTTTAGTTAATTAGTATCCCTCTCTTCTAAATTTCCTAAGGTATTTAATTAAATACTTCATCATTTATTCCCCTTTCCTCTCTAAATTAAATAAATACTCTAATTTTTTTAATTTAGTCACTTACCTTATGAATTTAAATTCAATTTTAAACTCATTATTTATCTCTCTGTGTCCCATCCTCCATAATTCTTCTCTAATCCAGGTTAATTTAATTAACCTATGATTACGATGTGCACATCCCTTAATCAAGATTAAAGCCACAGCCTCCATAACCCTCCACTTGCCTTAATTTGTCATTAACTTATCTAATCCCTTGTTTGCACAACATAATAACCTAATTAGGTCAACCTAATCCCTATGCCATTTATGGCATACCCCCAAGTCAACCTTTTATTAATTGCTTTCTCCTTTTGGAGAAGGCAATCTCTTCCCCATGTGAATTTAAAATTCTCATTTATTCCCCCTAGGCCCTTTAAGGATTTTTTAATTCATTGAATGTCTTATCACCCACATGTGGACAAGGACCTCCTTTATGAGGAGATCTTATCCCACTCCCAAGGTACAATAAAATTCCTCCACTTCATCTCTCTTTTGACACCTCATTAGCCACATGTCAAAATGTGAGGGATTGTGAGTTCTCAACTCACCCTAGCCCTTGATCTTGTCCATAGTGACTCTATCTTGACCCTCCATTGTTTAGGGGCACTTCCCCTAAAATTAGAGGAATTTTCCCTCATTTGGATCTATCATTCATTCATGCACTCAAGCAATCAACATACAAGCATTCAAGCATCCAAAAACCTCCATTGTTGCAGCACTATTTGCATCCATATCAAGCACCCATTGCAATACCCATTTGCACCATTGCATTCCTCATCATCTTACGATCATTTAGAACTAGGTTTTATGATATTTTCCATCAAAAGGAGCACACAAATAAAACAATCAATAGGGCCAACCAACTCATCAACCTGGGAAAGGTAAAATTGCTCTCTTTTGTTTTGTTCAAGTTCAACTAGGCTACTCATTTGAGGTATTGTTTGTGTTTTTCCTTGCTTGTATTTCATTTATTTTTGCACTTTTAGGCTAAGGAAATTCACCTGCACACATTTCTGGCACGCTTGGTGGGACCCACGTAACGGGTCTGCACTTTCACGTTTGTTGTTATTTAAATTTTGTAGGTTCAGACTTTTCACGTAGAGGCGAAACCGCCCTAACAAGTGAATTTTCTTGTTGCAGAGACAAATCTAAGATCAAAAAAGACATAAGCAAATTCACTCTTTTGCAAAAAAAAGGGAAAATTTGAAACCAGGGGTGAATTTGCCTTAAGCAGGGGCGCATTCGTTAAAGTTCTCGACAGAGAAGTGAATTTACAATCAACATAGGCGAGAGAAAATTCAACCATCCTTCTCGATAGGTGAATTTGACTAGTAGAAAAGGAGAATTCACTATGACATGCGAATTTGACTATCAAAAAAGGCAAATTTTCCCGACACATTGGCAAATTTGAAGTGAATCTAAGACTTTAAGTTTTTGATTTACAACTTTAGTTGATTTTGTTTTCGGGTACTAATTAGCTAACCTATATGTTTGTGGGTATGCGATTTCACTAATGAATTGTGTGGCTTGTCCTCATTCATCCAAGACCGGTGGTGCTAAATTACTGACGTATTTTCTACAAGATGATCAGTTTAAGGCCCCTATAGTTAGTTTGTCTATTGATTTTCATACTAGCTAGGCACATATAGAATTAATTAAAGGGTCAATTAACATTGTTTGTTGTGCTTGAGAGTAATTTGTTGACATATCCACTCTATTTGTTCCTTTTGATTATCCTGGGTGACGAGAGATCATAGTTTGCTCTAGTCTAATCTAGTCCACCCAAGATGTGCTAGTGTGTCTAAGCTCTCCCATTGCGCTACGTGTGAGCCTGGGGACTAGCCGAAACATCTAGTATCTTCTTCCTTTAACGAGAATAATCTGGGATTTCATCACCCTTGGGACGATTCCAACCATGTGTTACCGGTGGGGTATATAAAGGGGGGAGAATGAAATTTGTATCCCAATCCAGTCATGTCATGTTTAGCGAAGCATCGAAGATAGGGTGATACCTAGATAAGACATGCAGAGTTGGTACAAGTTTCTAGTACCTCGTTGGGGCTCCTGACTCATGCTTGTGATGGACTGGTGTTCATAATTGTGTGTCATGTACCTTGCATATATCGAGGACGCACGAGATAACCTTGTATAGCCTAGATAGAGACCCGTGTTGTAGTCGCAGCTTAGTGTAGTGTAGGGGATGTGCACCATACCTTGAATTTACTCACCACATAATCCCTTGGGTTGAGATAGGAATCCTCATGGTGGACTATGATAGTCCTTGAGTAAGAGTGTGAAGGTGAGCTTGTGGTGTCTGTTGATGACCCTGTGCCATTGGAACGCTAGTTATCTACCTTCACAAGAAAGGGTGCTCCAGAGAACCACCCTGATATCATAGAGTATTAACCTTGGGTTTTCCACTCAAGGTGGTGGGCCTACATCAAGTTTGCAAACCCTTATCACTAATTCTAGGACCGTGTTGCCTGGAGTGTCTTTATTATTTGATACCTGTGCTTTTCTTTTTCAATGGAGTCAGTCCAGCCATTCTACTTATTGATTTTCATTCTTTTTGTCCTTTTCCATAGTCAACCCCTACATTCAGAGGTGAGTTTGCATTGTAGGCAAGTGAATTTTCCCTACAAAAGGGTGATTTTGTGTTTGCGTCAAGTTTTAGGTCATCCCATTGGGCGAATTTGCCTTTTTTAGAGGCAAATTTTCCTATGGGTCCCTTTTTAGACGACCCCATTTTCACCCATTTTTTGGAATAGGCAAGTTTTTCCATCCCTTAGTTGATTCTGTCAGTCATCTCCAATGAATTCACCCGTTCCCATATAATAGGTGAATTTGTCATCTTCAGGGGCGAACTTGCTGTCCACAACAACAATCCCATTTTTTGATCTAGGTCTTCTTGTCCATACATCCCACTAGATAGGCGACCTGTTGTCCAAAGGGGAAAATTCATTTCCATTCCGTGTCGTCTCCATCCATACCAAGTGAAGCTTTAGGTGAATCCATTTATCTATCAAACAATCCCATTTTTGGGCGAGTTCGTTTCCGTCCTTACTGCCCAAGAAATAGGAAAATTTGTCACTTCGTTGGGCGAGTTTGCTAAACAAGTATGTCCATCCTCCTGTAGTCCTCAGAGGTTTTAGGCGATCTCGCTTGTTATAGAGGAGATTTTGTCAAAATTTGTGTGAACCTGCATTTAGACAGGCAAATTTGTATATCAGATTTGCATGTTTCTTGTGTATCCCTCAGGTTTAGGTGAATTTGCCTCGTAAGTTCACTTGTTCTTATGTCCCTATTAGAGATAGGAAAATTTTCTTTGTGAATTCGCTTGTTTCTTGTCCAGCCTTCAGACCATGGGAAAATACCCACGACTTAAGCCTCCTCCACTATTGGTGTGGGTTCTAGAATGAACCTAACTTCTATTCTTTTTAGGAGAGAGAATGAGGGTATGAAGGTCAATTTTTTAATTCAATTTTAGTATAGATAAGCCAATTACTGTATGTCTTTAGCATCATCAAATGATTGAAAACATGTTATGTATTACAAATTAGAGAAGGAGAAAAGATAGAGAGAAAACATGAAGGGAAGGAATGGGCTTGATAAATTAGATACAAAGAAAGATAATAGAAAAATAGATTTAGATATAAAATAGATAGAATGAGAAGTGGAAGATAAAGACTAAAAAAATAAAATAAAAGAAATGAATAAAGAGAAAGAGGTAGGGACGTGGTAAGACAACGAAAGATTGAGAGAGAAAATAAAAAATTTTAAAAAAAGTACAAAAACTATAAAAATATCAAAAAAAAAATTAAAGTTAAAAAATAAAATAAAGAATAACATAAAGATGAATAAATATATAATGAATGACCAAAAAACATAGAGAGAGAGAGAGAGATAGATAGAGAGAGAGAGAGAGAGAGAGAGAGAAAGAGAGAGAGAGAGAGAGAGACACACACACACACACACACACACACAAAGATATACTCACGTAAGCAACTTGAATAAATAAAAAATAAATTTAAAAAGACTTAAAAGACAAATAAATAAAGTGGAGAGAAAGTGAGAATTCCAAACATAGAGATAAAGATTACAAAAAGTGCCAGAGGAAATGATAAATAAAAAGAGGGAAACAAAAATAAAAAAATATTAGTGAAAAAACAAAGAATCATTAAAATAGATATGTAAAAAATAAATACAAATAGAGAGAGAGAGAGAGACAAACTAAGGAAATTAAGATAGAAATCAAAGCGATAGATATTAAGAGAGTGTTAATGTGAAAAAATGAGAAAACTACAAAATAAATGATACATTAAAAAGAAAAAAGACTGACAAAAAAGAGAGAAAATAATCAAGAAATAAAGGAAAAAAGAAATAGATACAAAATAAAAAATTAATTTAATATAAAATACATGAATGAAAAAAAGTAACATAAAAAAGATAGGTAATATTCAAAATGAGAAAAAAAGAACGATATATAGATAAGGAATGAGATAAATTTATAAAAAAATTAAAAGTAGAAAGTAAAGACAAACCAAAAAAATAATGGATAAAGAGTAAAGAAAGCATGAGAAAAAGAGAAGAAAAAAAGAAAGAATGAGTAAATGAAAATGACAATAAATAAAAAATCAATAGATAAAGAATAGTTAGTGAAAGGGAAAAGCAATAGGATGAATGAAAGTATTAAGTGAGAGAAATAATAAATCGGTTTGATGGGAATTGATTTGGGGTTTCACTAACAGGGCGTGGTGGACTCGGTGGCATATGCAATATGATGAAAGTAGTTTTTGTTGATTGAACAATGCATTGTGTACCATTTGAACAACAATATGCTCATTGATAGGACACTCTCATATCGGTGGGACGTTTGAAGTTATTTCAGCTACAACTTGATTAGAAAATTGTTAATTGATGGTCTGTCTGTTGGAAGAAAATGAGGTGCCAGTGGACCAAATGGAAGAATAATGTTTTCTTGAAGTCTGATTTTAATGACAATATGAACTTTTAGAGTTAGTATTATGGGTTCTTGAAGTCTTTTGTGTTGATAATATGGGGTTCTACAGTTAATAATCTGGAAGAAACATTTTTCACTATGCTGGGTTTTTTGGGTTAATGGCTTCAGTTTAGATACAATTATATTTTAGTCAGAATAGGGGGTGATAAGGGATGAATCTGATGGATAAGAGTCATTATATATCAAGCATTTTTGTAAATTTCTTATGAATATTGTAATGCCCAAAATTTTACACTAAAATACAGTTAAGGACAAAACACAAATTTCAAATTTCATTCACATGAGCTTGCAAAACTCTCAAAGTTCTCTACCAAAGCATGTACACTTTCATAAGTATGTATTACATGAAAGCGTACAACTTTCAACCAACTATAAACTATAATATTTTAGTTTGATAACTAAATTGCTTAGACAATCAACAGTGGGGGATCAAAGGGAGACATTGAGATCACATCATTGAGGCAGACCTAGATAGTTCAGCTAATTCTAGAACAATCACAAATATAATACTAGACACATGATAACCAATAGAATACATATCAATGGTAATTCCCAAGTATAATAATAAGAGAAAAAATCCTAGGGGCCAAACCTAGTCCTCGAGGGCTCGTCTCAGATGGCCTTGCCTACATATATATTTCACAGAGGCATCATAGTTTGACAATTCGACTTCAACCATCTACCACATGGCTAGATAATGAAAGAATATAATCGCTAGGTTAAAAAGGTGGCTTAAGATAAACTTCGATCACAACCTAATAACACTACTCCACACTATAAAAATATAACACAACAATATATATAATAGTTAAAAGATGAACTCCTAATCACTAGGTTTCAATTAATGTCCTGACATCAATCTTAGTTTATCCATTCCAATACAGACTTTGATAACAAATTCGGTTATAATAAAAAATCATTTACAGTGTTTTATTGACCATTATCATTAATACTTATGTTAGGGATAGTTCTATAATAATATTTATATAAAAGAGAAGACATAATGCTCTTGTATTTTTATTTTTATGCATTATATGAAGTTTGATTTAAAAATAGCATAAATCTACATCATATCAAAACATAAAAGACATGAATTTTTTAGTGATAGTTTGTTTTATGCCAGTCCATATCGTCTCTTAATTCCATCTACCCTCTCATATAGTGAGTGACCTTTAAAATGCTATTGTTTGTAATTTTAATCAAATAATTAAATAGAATTCCATATTTCTCTCAACTAATATGATTTTATCTAAATACCATATTATTCTTATGTGTATAAAACTTTATACTTCTAGGTCTAGATTTAGTTAGGACCAGTCACATAATACAACATCAAAGATAATGAATGACATTAATAATCATTTTAATGACTATAACTGTATCTATCTTGAGTGTCATAGAATCATAGGGAACCTTGATTAGATCAGGTGTAACTACTTCAGCCATTGCATTTCAACTCATTATTTAACTCGTAACTTGACTCTACATTATTAAGATAAGAAGAACTCAAACTTAAATTCAATTATCCTCATTTTGTACAACTATTTCCTTAGTCAAGGTTGGAACAAGCCTCAGTATAGATTATAACCATGATAGACAAGGTTGTATAGTAATCCCAAATTAACCGTATTTTATTACTATTCTATATTAGGTAAATTACTTTTATTGATATGATAATATACTCATATATATATTTTTTGGATGGTTTTCAAATAATTCATCCTATCATTAACAAGTTGCAACTCGAGTGGATGGGAGCAATCTATGTGTTTTAAATCACCTTTATCTTATCTCTTTGATAGGTGATGCCATAGTGGTGTAGGGCACCATGTTCATCATTTTTGAAAATATGATTCAATAAGGTCTTCTAATAGGTTTTAGGGTGTGTGAGTCTTTTTTTGTTCCAAATAAGCTCAGAATAGACCATATAATATGTAATTAGGAGTCAGTGAGTTTATACTGTCATATTTTTGCAATATTGTCAATATTGTCATGTTTAAAAGTTGCAAAAGTGCAAAAAATATAAAATTGAGGAAGCCCAATGGTCATGGGCATTCAAAGGGTAGTCAGAACCATTGTAAGAGGTTTGTTACGGTTTAAATATGTTGGGAAGTTGATGGGTGAAGATTGTTGAATATTTTGAGAAAGACAAACAATAAAAATCCCCTAATTTCTCTTGATTTTTTGTGTGTTTCATTGTAATTCATTGTTACAGACTATTTCACTTGGCCGTATAGGAGAATATTGTCCCAAAGGCTTCTAAAATCAATGGTGGCATGCTGTAGCAAGGTTTCTTTATATTTTGACTGAATTTCATAAATATCCAAGTCTTTTATTGCATTTTTATAGTAATTGGGTCTGTACAGTCATTTTGAAGGTTCTAGTCATTTAAAATGGACTAATGACCCATTCCACCATTTGTAACTCATGTATCTTGGTGGAATGGGACCAATATGGTAGGGTCAGATGTTTGAATGGTTTTTGAGATTAGGGGAGGCCATTTGTGGGTTTGGGTATGATGCCCTAGGTGCTAAGTTTGTGTGTTTTAGGTGAAAATTGGTGGTTAAGGGTAGGTAAGTGTGGAAAAATCTTGGGGCAGAAAATTTTGGTGGTTGATTAAGCATGTGAAATAAATTTGAAGCATGTGTGATGTATTAATATAGTGAGAAGAAGTTGGGAAGTGGGATTTTCAATAAACCCCCTTGTAACTTGCTAAAAATGAGGGTTTGGTGGTTAGATATCTTGGAGGGATTTTATTTGGATAAAGATTGTTGATTTGGGTCTTTTGTAACCTTGTAAGGGACTTTCTATAGGTTTTTAAGGTTGAGAAGATATCTAGAGTGCACTTGCTTTGAAAAAGTGACCTAATTGAGGTCTAGGACAACGTAGTAGCATGATTTTGGAGGGGTTGGTCCAAAGTGACCTATTGAGTTTTTGAGATATGTGTTTATAGGCCTTAAAGGGTATATGGAATGACTAATAAGAAGTGGATTTGAGATTGGATCTGAGAGTTATGGTCAAGGAACCGAATTTCCAGACCTATAAGGGAATAGGAAGAGTTGTTTGAGAAAACACCCTAGTTAGGATTTTGAGGATTAAAGAGTTGGTTGAAATAATTAGAATTTTGTTGTTTTGTCAATAGCTTCCCTGCTTTGCATCAATTGGTATCAGATCATAGGTATTAGATTATTTGAGGGTGAAAAGTGAGAATTTTAAGAGACAATATGCCTCTTTAGGGTAGAAACATGACTAGGAAGATGCAAGAAATGGAAGAGAAGACTGAGAGAGAGATTAGGAAGTTGAAGGAATTGCAAAACAGGTAGGTTGCAAGGTTGGAAAGTGTTGAGACAAGTCATAAAAGAGGTATGGTTGTGGGTGATGAGAGTGACTCTGAGGAAGAAGAGGAAGAAGAGTATGAAGATGTGGAAGAAGAATTGGATCTTGAAGAGAAAAAGATGGCAAAGCTACCGAGGGAAATTAAAGGAAATAAACATAAGATAAAAATTGATTTTCCTATGTATGGATGTAACCTAAATGGATAATTGTTAGATTGGATTGCAACATTAGATAACTACTTTGAATGTGAGGATGTACTTGATGAATAAAAGGTGAAGATAGAAAAAACCAAATTGAAGGGGCATACACTAGTTTGGTGGGATTATGAACAAACTGAAAGGAGAAAGAAAGGTAAGGATTTTTTTTTCTTGGGATAGAATGGTGGCCAAATTGAGAGGTAAGTTCCTACCAAGTAATTATTCAATTCAAATGTCTAAGAAGCTTCAAGATTTGAGACAAAGGGAAATGGATGTTAAAACTTATACTAATGAGTTTTATAAGTTGAGAATAAGAGAAGGTCACATGGATGATGATGTAGAAAAGGTGGATAAATATCTGAGTGGGCTAAGGTTTAACATCCAAGATGAGTTGAGTTTGTACAATCCAAAGACAATTGAAGAGTGCTACCAAATGGAAATAAGGGTTGAAGAGAAAATAAAAAGAAGACAAGACAAAAAAATAAGAGGCAAAGACATCACTTCAAGGGGAATAGGATCATTTTATACTTCAAGACAATTCAATGAAAGCCAAGAAGATGCAAGAAAAAGCAAGGAACAAGTTGTTGATCAAAGGGGTGGATTCATGTGTTTCAAAGGAAGATTTGGTGGAGGTAGAAGCTCAAATACATTTTCAGGAAGGTGTTACAATTGTAATCAATTTGGGCATCTAAAATTTAAGTGTCTTGAAAGACAAGCCTCTACTTCAAGTGGTGGTGAAAGAAGGAGTCAGTTGGTGCAAGAAGGAGTCAGTTGGTGCAAGAGGATGACTGTGAAAGTGTGAATTCTCCTAATCAAATTTATGCTCCAAAAGCTGGGAAAACATTGATGGTGAGAAGAACACTCCTCAAGGCATCCAAAGAGAGGGAGATGACTCAAAGAAGGGCACTATTCAAGACCACCTGCAAATGCAAAGGAAAGGTATGCAAAGTATTGATAGATTTAGGGAAAACTTATAACATGGTGTCAAATGAAATGGTAGATAAACTGAAGTTAGAGAAAATTCCTTGTGAAACACCTTATAAAGTGTCTTGGGTGAATGATAATCAAATTATCTTGGTGAATGAACAAGCTTTTGTTGAATTTAGCATTGGTGGATACAAGGATAGGATACGTTGTGATGTTTCGCCAATGAGTTATCATTTACTACTTGGAAGGCCATGGAGATTTGATAGGAATTCACTTTATGATGGAGGAAAGAATACTTACACCATTGAAAAGGATGGTATTACTTTCACACTAACACCATTGCAGGAGGATAGTAAAGAAGAAACCAAGGTAGAAAAATTCATCATGTTTGGAAAGAAAGAGTTTGTGAAGATTGAGGAAGACAACGGAAGAGTGTGCAACCACTTCAAGGCTTGAGGATTTGAAGAGTGATGCAATGTTAAAGAGAAGAGTTGATAAGTTGGTGTCAAAGTTTGAAACAGAGAAAGTCAAGGATGAATTCCTTGTGAAGACTCAAAATGAGTTAGAAAAACAAGATGCAATTATGATAGGGATAGTGATTTGTCCAGTGACAACAAAAGAGGTGAAGGGAAAGTCTAATATTGTCAAAACAAAGGTTATAGGTCTGATAGGACAATGGTCTTAAGGGCAGAGAACTTGAGGACAAAGCTAAAGGCAAAAGGTGAAGTGAATCAAGGTGTTTGGCAAGGCCAAAAATGTGAGTTTGGGAATGCAATAAGAGTGAAGGAGAGAACAACCAAAGACAAGGTTGATAGAGGTCAATTTGTAGGTGTAAAGACAAGTTCTACATTAGTTTCAGATGGTAGAAAGATCAGAGAACATACATCAAGATAGTTTGCAAAGGTGGAGCAATTCTCAAGTGGCAACAAGTTCAAATGTGAAAAGAATCGTTCAAACTTGTAGTACCTGGTACAATGAAAAGGATTACCACATGAAGTAGTATTTGAAGATGTTGGGAAAAAGAATGATCTACAACAATGCATTTCCAAGGGACTTGGAAACTTTTTTAGGTCAGGTGTATGGTGCAGGGCACCATGTTCATCATTTTTGAAAATATGATTTAGTAAGATCTTCTAGTAGGCTTTAGGGTGTGTGTCTTTTGTTGTGCCAATAAGGTCATAATATACCATCTAATATTTAATTAGGAGTCAGTGAGTTTATATTGTCACATTTTTGCAATATTGTCAATATTGTAATGTTTAAAAGTTGCAAAAGTGCAAAAAATGTAAAATTTAGGAAGCCCAATAGTCATGGGAATTCAAAGGGAAGTCAGAACCATTGTAAGATACTGGTTAAGGTTTAAATATGTTGGGAACTCGATGGATGAAAATTGTTGAATATTTTGAGAAAGACAAAAAATTAAAATCCCCTAATTTCTCTTGAGTTTTTGTGTGTTTCATTGTAATTCACTATTATAGACTATTGTACTTGGTCATACAGGAGCATATTGGCCCAAAGGCTTCTAAACTCAATCGTAAGATGAAGTAACAAGGGTTTGGTTCTATTTCTTACTTAGTTTCATAAAGATCCAATTATTTTATTGCATTTTTACAGTAATCGGGTCTATACAGTCATTTTGAAGGTTGTAGTTATTTAAAATGGACTAATGGCCCATTCCACCATTTGTACCTCTTGTAGTTTGGTGGAATGAGACTAATATGGTAGGGTCAGATGTTAGAATGGTTTTTGAGAGTAGGGGAGGCCATTTTTGGGTCCGGGTATGATGCCCTAGTTGTTAAGTGAACCACCAAAAACATATACAATCAAGGGAAAGAGGATTCCCCTTTACTAGGCTCCTAGGGATTTTCACCCTAGGGGCACTTGGTTTGGGAATGATAATTTTTCCTCTTTGCTGATATATTCTTGGTGATTGCATTCAAAGGAATGATGGGGATGGAGGTTGTGAATGTGTGTCTAAAGTGTGGCTAAAAACTAAAAAATGAAATGATACTAAACTAATCTATGAAGTGTAAACAAAGCAATGTAAATTAAATGTAAACTATCTAAACTATATTCCCTAAATAGATGTAAATAGAAAGTAAACTGGAAGGTTGAGAGCTTGTCCACCTAGGTATTGGAAGTTGTAGATGAGGAGTCTCAGAATGTTCCAGATTGTCTGAAATTAGTAGGGCATTCCCTCCTAATGGGGCGACCTAGTCCTCTTCTCCAGAAAACTTGTCAAAATAGGTTTCTTCCAAAAGGGTATCTAAATCCACAAAAATCCCAAAAAGGTAACCTTAGAGGGACTAGGTCGCCATTTTTGGTGACCTAGTCCACTTCTGAGTTTTTGAGAATCTGGAAGTGGTTTTTGGAGCCTTTGGTTTGCACTTTGGTTCCTGATAGGTGTCTAGTTTAGGCCCGGCTTAAAACAGACTGAAAGGGGTCTCCAAGCTTCAACTAAGGATTTTTTGACTTGAATGAAGTTGATGGGTTGAGAACACCTTGCAAGCACCTCAAACCTACATACAAAAACACCTGCAAACACACATGGAAAGAAGGAGACAATGATTAGGGTTAGAGAATAAGGGTTTGCCTTAGTCAAACCCCATTTTGATAATCAAATATAAATGAAATTTAGTGAAAGGAATGGAAGATTGAATGACAAAGAAAATACAAACTCTTACCAAATCCTTTGTTGAGGATGCCTACAAAATGCATGAATCAGCTCCAATGGAGATAGTTGGTGTTGCCTTGTGCTTGAATGCTTTCTTAGGAAGTTTTGAGTGCGAGAGTGTTTGTCAAGAGGAGTGGGAGTGGAAAAATGAATTGGTTAGATATAAAAAATGAGAGCTAGGAGAGGCAAAATGAAAATGAAAACCCTTATTTGTACATGCACAACCCTAATTTTCTTGAAAATTACTTGTGATTGGCCGACCTTAGTTTGAGGGCAAATTCTTGCAAGTTTTATGTTTTAATTTTGAAATTTAAGCCAAAAGGGACTAGGTTCTGGGCCATTTCAAGTGGTGGTCGAGAATTTAATGATGATTAAAAATGTTTATTAGCTTTGCCTCTAGAAACACACTTTAGTCGAGCCTAAAAGTACATTAAGGGGACAAAATTAGCATTGAAAAGGGTCAATTTAGGGGTGATAAGCCTAGATAAGTGTGAGAATGCATCACAACACTTTATAAAACTATGTCATAAGGCTTAGGAAGGTGTAAGAAGATGATATTTAAGTGAATTATGTTGAAAGGGCCTTAGAAAAGTGAAGAAATGTGTTACAACACTTCACAACACCTTAGTAAAACACCATTAGGACATTGTTGAATTGCAAGCTCACAAGACTGAATCAAGGTAAAACAAGGTAAAATCTAGTGGAAAAGGCCAAAATGAGTGAAAAAGTGCCAAGGTATACACTTTTTGGCGACACATTTATCCCCCACTTTAGTGAGAGTATGAACATTCTTCACACTCACACTAAAGTAGTTGAATCATGTGTGTCGAGTGGGATCTAATACACTCATGCTAGTAAGGTGAGATGGCTCATGATCAAGAGGGATGATCAAGCCCCCAAGATCAAAATATCATGGAAAACTAAACATAAGTTTAACAAATCACACAAGGAGTGATGTGAAAGGGTGGAGAGAGAGAAAAAGTCGGATCAAGCTTCGACCATTTGTCCATCTAGTTGTGGATCAGATCTATGCTATTTGTCTGAAAGAGAAGGATGTACTCACTCTGGGTGGACAAGAATTATGGTTGTCCATCGAGTGAGAATGCCAAAAGGTGGTGGGATACATACACACGGTTGGTATGAACTCACACACAAAAAGGTGGCTATGGGGAAATTTGTGCCGCTAGTTGGGCTTCCCACTCAACCATACCAAAATTATATCTCCTAATAACTTTGATAAGGTTCCAAAAAGGACAAGGGTGCAATTCATGAGACAAGCAAAGCCTTGGATGCTTAAAACCCATGAACAAGTGAAAGATGGCACCGCATGCATGCAAGTTGTGTTATGCAAGGTGGCCATGTATGCAAGGTGCAAAATGAAAAATGCAAAAGGGGAAGATGCAAAAGGGATGTTTAAAGGAGTCTTGTTTCATTCATGTGAGGTCTTTGACTTAGGGAACATTGTGTCTAATGTCTCCAAAAGAGAACCGATCAAAGGATATAAGATTCACAACTTAGGGGATGCAGTGCATCACATCAGGCCACTAAGAGGAATGTAAAATGCTTGGATAGGTCACTTTCATGAAGGAAATTACACCCAATGTCATCCACCAAGTGAGAGACTCATCGTATGAAGTACCAAGGCCGCACTAGGAACCAAGGAAAATCCAAAAGGGAAATGATACCAATGTATGCCTCCACTTTAAAGGAATTTCTACACACCGCTTTGTGAGCAATTACTTTAAAGAAGAGAAAGGAAAGAGGGGATAGGTATGTTTCATGTGAGCCAACCTTAGACATGTCGTCCACATCTCAAGCTTGCTCATGTATGATCATGAGATGTTAACATCTAGTCAAAAGAGGCACCAACAAGTGACATATGAGGACAAGGCTAACAAACCCCTTGCCCCCACTTGTTTGGAAGGAAAGGAGAGGAGGGAGGGAACTCGAAATATTTCTTAGAGGAGTATGATATGTCAGTTGGCGTTATGTATTCATTGCATCCATATGTAGGAGGGAGATTTTATTTGGTACCATAACAATCTTCCAAGTTAGATGAAGGGGTTGGGTGCTTTTGAGAAGGATTGGTTTTTGTACAAGAATGCAAATCCTTTTGAGTGTGATGTGTTCTTCCATGATGGATGGGAAAGATATATCCCCCACCACCATCATGGGGTGATGTTGTTGAGGTAGAACCAAGTTGAGTATAGAAAACATCGAGTGGTTTTGGTGGAGGTCGTGAGGTTTCACATTCTCCTTTAAAGGGAGGCGTAAGACCCCAGGTGTTACTAGAACTTGTCTCAAAAAAGGAATGATTTGTATATGACTCTTTGGACCAAGAGGGTGAGATTTTGGAATTTGGATTGAAAGGAGGTGTAGAATCTAACAACCCCCAATGATAACAAAAGAGGTTTGTTGTAGGTGAAGTATTAGCATCAACTTAGATAAGTTTGAATCTAGAAATGAAAGGATTTGGGAGTTGGGAATGCCATGATTAGTGGATTCATAGCTTCAGTCATCTGTGTTCACTGTGTATACCTCATTATTGTATTCAAATTTCATTGTACGGTGAAGGGTAGATGGGACTCCTTGCATAGCATGAATCCAAGGTATCCCTAGGATAAGATTGTATAGAAGGGGTCCTTGCATGATATGGATGGGAGTAGGCAACACTATAGGTCCAACCTTAATAGGTAATGTGATAATCCCTAGTGGTGTCCTATTAACATTGTCGAAGCCATGAATATGGAAATCATTGGGTTGAATGAGAGTTGTGTCCATGCCAAGTCTATGAAGGAGATTGATGCTACAAAGATGAATTTATGATCCATTGTCTAAGAGAGTGTTCCTAACAGGAGTTTCATTAATGATCACATTTATCATCAAGGGATCATTCTTGTGTTGAATCTCAAGTGAGGGCAACTCATGTTTAGAGAATGTGATGTCAGACTGGGTTATTGGAATGGGACAAGAGGGAGGTTTGAGATTGTTTGATTTTATGTAAGATTCAATCTCTTCCTTTTGTATTTGTGCCACTTCATGAAAGAGAAATTGGGCTATAGGTGAGAGTTGAATAAGCTCCCAAACAAATATATCAACAGGAGTCTTTTTAAGGTCGTCAACATGAGGGACTCTAATGTGAGAAAAGGGAAATGGCTGAGGAGTGGTGGGTGATCCCCTAGGTGTTTGAGTCACTAAGTTACAACTGAGTGGCTATGAAACATTGTTATGATTAGATTGCATCATGGATTTCAAGATAGCTCTGAATTTTTTATGTGACTCACTAGTGGGAGGAGACTTAGGGGACTCACTAATTAAAGGAGATCCCACTTGTGTGGTCATAACCTCCAGAATCTTGTCTTGATTTGCATGATTTGTTGGTGAAGGGGATTCTAATGTCACTTTACTATCTTCTCCTAGGGAAGGTTTAGTGTTTGAAGGATATATGCCAAGGTTAACACGTTCTTGCACCATGATATTCTCCCTAGGATGAGAATTTTTAGAGGAATGACAAACCAAATGTTTTGCACATTCAAAGGTTGGTTCTTTTAAAGGGACTCCATCACAAGTAGGAGAATGACTAATGGTGTAAGTGTTGTGTTTAATAAGGGGTTCCCTAGAATGAGGGGGACAAATAGGACACTCATGAATTTGATCCATTGTATCTTCTATAAAAAACATATCATCTCCACACCTACGAGACATACTAGGAGAAGGACAAAGGTTATTGTCATGATAACTTATGGTAATGTT
>VCHN02002346.1:0-17593 GCA_007115665.2 Sequoiadendron giganteum
TTCTATTGGTTTTCGTGAATGTTGAATTTCAATCGATTAAATGTTCAGTTTGACGAAAACCTGATTTTAAGGCTACATTGTAACTTTGTCAAATGAACTCCCGTTTTTCACCCACAATCAATCATGTTTAGAGAACTTTGATTTAGGATTGTTTTTTAGATGACTCTTAAGAATCTTTAATTTCTATCACTTTTCATGAATGTTGAATTTCCATTATTTCATCTCGAATTTAACAAAAACCTGATTTTAAGGGTATGTTGTAGCTATGTCACGCGAACTCACATTTTTCAACCACAATCAACCATGTTTGGAGTACTTTGATTTAGTATTGTGTTGTAGATCACTATTTAAATGCTTTATTTTTTATCATTTTTTGTGAATATTCAATTTCCATCGATTTAATATCGAGTTCAACGAAAACATGATTTTAAGACTACGTTGCTGCTGTGTCACGTGAACTCCCATTCTTCACCCACAATCAACCATGTTTGGAGAACTATGAATTAGGATTGTGTTGATGACTATTAAAAACCTTTATTTTCTATCAATTTTTGAGAATGTTGAATTTCCATCGATTTAATGTCAAATTTGACGAAAACATAATTTTATGTCTACGTTGCAAATTTGTCACGCCAACTCCCATTTTTTACCAATATTCAACCATATTTGGAGAACTTTGATTTAGGATTATGTTGAAAATGACTATTAAGAAGATTTTTTTTCTATCAATTTTCGTGAATGTTGAATTTCCATCGATGGAATGTCGAGTTCGATTAAAACTTCATTTTAAGGCTATGTTGCAGCTTTATCATGCGAACTCTCATTTTCCACCCACAATCAACCATGTTTGGAGTACGTTAATTTATTATTGTGTTGTAGATGCCTATTAAGAACCTTTATTTTTTATTGGTTTTCGTGAATGTTAAATTTTAATCAATTTAATGTCTAGTTTGACAAAAACCTAATTTTAAGGCTACTTTGCAAAAAAGTCACACGAACTCCCATGTTTCATGCATAATCAACCATGTTTGGAGACTTTTATTTAGGATTATGTTGTAGATGAATATGAAGAACCTTTATTTTCTATTTTTTTTCGTGAATGTTGAATTTCCATTGACTAAATGTCGAGTTGAATGAAAACCTGATTTCAAGGCTATGTTGCAGCTTTGCAACATGAACTCCCATTTTTCACAGACAAGCAACCATTTTTGGAGAACTTTTATTTAGGATTAATGTATAGATAACTATTAAGAACCTTTATTTTCTAGTTGTTTTCGTGAATGTTGATTTTCCAATGAATTAATGTTGAGTTCAACAAAAACCTGACTTTAAGGCTACCTTGCAGCTGTCTGACGTGAACTCCCATTTTTCAACTATAATCAACCATGTTTGGAGAACTTTGATTTAGGATTGTGTTGTAGATGACCGTTAAGAACCTTTATTTTCTATCAGTTTTTGTGAATATTCAATTTCCATCAATTTAATGTCGAGTTCTACGAAAACCTAATTTCAAGGCTACATTGTAGACATGTCCTGCGAACTCCCATTTTTCACGCATAATCAACCACATTTGCAGAAATTTGATTTAGGATTATGTTGTAGATGACTATTAATAACCTTTATTTTCTATTGGTTTTCATGAATGTTGAATTTCAATTGATTAAATGTTGAGTTCGACGAAAACCTGATTTTAAGGCTACGTTGCAGCTTTGTCAAGTGAACTCCCTTTTTTCACCCACAATCAATCATGTTTAGAGAACTGTGATTTAGGATTGTTTTGTAGATCACTCTTAAGAACCTTTAATTTCTATCACTTTTCATGAATGTTGAATTTCCATTGATTTTATGTCGAATTTGATGAAAATCTGATTTTAAAGCTTTGTTGTAGCTATGTCAGGCAAACTCCCATTTTTCAAGCATAATCAACCATGTTTGGAGCACTTTGATTTAGTATTGTGTTGTAGATCACTAATAAAATATTATTTTTTTTATCAGTTTTTGTGAATATTCAATTTCCATCGATTTAATGTCGAGTTCAACGAAAAGATGATTTTAAGACTACGTTGCAGTTGTGTCACGGGAACTCCCATTTTTCACCCACAATCAACCATGTTTGGAGAAATTTGAATTAATATTGTGTTGTAGATGACTATTAAGAACTTCTAATTTCCATTGACTGAATTTCAAGTTCGACGAAAACCTAATTTAAGGCTACGTTGCTGACATGTCACACGAACTACCAGTTTTCATGCATAATCAACCATGTTTGAGGACTTTGATTTAGGATTATGTTGTACATGACTATTAAGAACCTTTATTTTCTATTTTTTTACGTGAATGTGGAATTTCCATTGATTAAATGTCGAGTTCAATGAAAACCTGATTTTAAGGCTACGCTGCTACTACGTCATGTCAACTCCTATTTTTCATCGACAATCAACCATGTTTGGAGATGTTTTATTTAGTATTGTGTTGTAGATGACTATTAAGAATCTTTATTTTCTATCGATTTTCATGAATGTTGAATTTCCATCGATTTAATCTCGAATTCAAAGAAAAACATGATTTTAGGACTTCGTTACAGCTATGTTACGCAAAACTCCCATATTTCACTCACAATCAACCATCTTTGGAGAACTTTGATTTAGGATTGTGTTGTAGATGACTATTAAGACCCTTTAGTTTCTATAGGTTTTCCTGAATGTAGAATTACCATCGATTTAACGTCGAGTTTGACAAAAACCTAATTTCAAGGCTACATTGCAACTGTACCACGCAAACTCCCATTTTTGACCCACAATCAACCATGTTTGGAGAAATTTTATTTAGGATTGTGTTGCAGATGACTATTATGAACCTTTATTTTCTATTGGTTTTCATGAATAGTTCAAAGAAAACCTTATTTGAAGGATACGTTGCAACTGTGTTACACGAACTCCCATTTTTTGACCCACAATCAACCATGTTTGGAGAACTTTGATTTACGATTACGTTGTAGCTGACTACTAAGTACCTTTGTTTTCTATCAGTTTTCTTGAATGTTGAATTTCCATCGATTTAATGTCGAGTTGAGTGAAAACCTTATTTTAAGGCTCTGTTGCAGTTGTGTAATGCGAACTCCCAATTTTCACACACAATCAACCATGTCTAGAGAACTTTGATTTAGGATTGTGTTGTAGATAACTATTAAGAACCTTTATTATCTATTGGTTTTTGTGAATGTTGAATTTCCATCAATTTAATGTCGAGTTTAATGAAAACTTGATTTTAAGGCTACATTGCAGCTTTGTTACGAGAAGTCCATTATTTCACCCACAATCAGACATGTTTGGAGAACTTTGATTTAGGATTGTGTTTTAGATGACTATTAAGAACCTTTATTTTTTATCAATTTTCTTCAATGTTTAATTTTCATCGATTTATTGTCTAGTTTAACGAAAACCTGATTTTAAGGCTACGTTGGAGCAGTGTCACACGAATTCCAATTTTTCACCCACAATCAACCAGGTTTGGAAAAAAATTATTTAGGATTTAGTTGTAGATCACTATTAAAAAGCTTCATTTTCTATCATTTTTGGTGAATATTAAATTTCCAACGATTTAATTTTGAGTTCAACGGAATACCTGATTTTAAATGCTATGTTGCAAACTGACAATTTTCACACACAATCAACCATGTTTGGAGAACTTTGATTTAGGATTTTGTTTTAGATAACTATTAAATCCTTTATTATATATCAATTTTTGTGAATGGTGAATTTCCATTGATTTAATGTCGAGTTTGATGAAAACTAGATTTTAATGCAACATTGCAGCTTTGTTACGAGAACTCCATTATTTCGCCCACAATCAATTTTTTTTGCAGAACTTTGATTTAGGATTGTGTTTTAGATGACTATTAAGAACCTTTATTTTTTATAATATTTCGCCAATTTTCAATTTTCATCGATTTATTGTTGAGTTTAACGAAAACCTGATTTTAAGGCTATGTTGGAGCAATGTCACATGAATTCTAATTTTTCACCCACAATCAACTAGGTTTAGAAAAAAATTATTTAGGATTTAGTTGTAGATCACTATTAAGAAGCTTCATTTTCTATCGTTTTTTGTGAATGTTGAATTTACAACGATTTATTTTCGAGTTCAACGAAAACCTGATTTTAAAGGCTATGTTGCTGTTGTGTTACGTGAGCTCGCATTTTTTTCCCACAATCATCCATGTTTGGAGAACTTTTATTTAGGATTATGTTGTAGATGACTATTAAGAACCTTTATTTTCTATCAAGTTTCATGACTGTTGAATTTCGATCGATTTAATGTAAAGTTCAAAGAAAACCTAATTTTAAGACTACATTGCAGCTTTGTCACGAGAACTCGCATTTTTCACCCACAACCAAACATGTTCGGAGAATTTTGATTTAGGATTGTGTTGTAGATGACTATTAAGAACATTTGTTTTCTATTAGTTTTTGTGAATCTTGAATTTCCATCTATTTAATGTCGAGTTTAATGAAATATAATTATAAGGTTATTTTGCAACTATCTCATGCGAACTCCCATTTTTCACCCACAGTCAACCATGTTTGGAGTACTTTGAATTATGATTGTGTTGTAGATGACTAATAAGAATATTTATTTTCTATCGGTTTTTGTGAATGTTGAATTTTCGTCGATTTAATATTGAGTTCGACGAAAATCTAATTTTAGGGTTGAGTTGCAGCTTTGCATGTGAACTCCCATTTTTCAGCCTTAATCAACCATGTTTGAAGAACTTTGATTTAGGATTGTGTTGTAGATAACTATTAATAACCTTTATTTTGTATTGATTTTCGTGAATGTTGAATTTTCATGGATTTCATGTCGAGCTTGACAAAATCGTTATATCAAAGCTACGTTGCAGGTGTGTCATGCGAACTCCCATTTTTAAACCCAAAATCAACCATGTTTGGAGAGCTTTGATTTAGGATTGTGTTGTAGATGACTATTAAGAACCTTTATTTTCTATTGCTTTTAGTGAATGTTCAATTTCAATCGATTTGATGTTGAGTTCGATGAAAACCTAATTTTAACGCTACGTTATAGACATGTCATGTGAACTCCCATTTTTCACCCATAATCAACCATCTTTGGAGAACTTTGAATTAGGATTATATTGTAGATGACTAATAATAATCTTTATTTTCTATTAGTTTTTATAAATGTTGAATTTCCATTCATTAAATGTGGAGTTGGACAAAAAGCTGATTTTAAGGCTACATTGCAGCTCTGTCACGCGAACTCCCATTTTTCACCCACAATCAATCATGTTTGCAGAACTTTCTTTTAGGATTGTTCTTTACATGACTATTAAGAACCTGTATTTTCTATCAATTTTCGTGAATATTCAATTTTCTTCGACTTAATGTTGAGTTCGATGAAAACCTGATTTTAAGGCTACGTTGCAGTTGTGTCACACGAACTCCAATTTTTCACCCATAATATACCATGTTTGGAGAACTTTGATTTAGGATTGTGTTGTAAATGACTATTAAGAACCTTTAGTTTCTATCGGTTTTCATGAATGTTGAATTTTGATCGATTTAATGTCGAGTTTGATGGAAACCTCATTTAAAGGCTACGTTGCAGCTGTGTCACATGAAGTCCCATTTCTCACCCACAATCAACCATGTTTGGAGAACTTTTATTTAGGATTAAGTTGTAGATGACTATTATGAACCTTTATTTTCTATCAATTTTTGTGAAGGTTGATTTTCCAATGATTTACTGTCGACTTCTACAAAAACATGATTTTAATGCTACGTTACAGTTGTGTTACACGAACTCCATTCTTTCAGCCATAATCAACCATGTTTGGAGAACTTTGATATAGGATTGTGTTGTAGATGACTATTAAGAACCTATATTTTCTATCGATTTTCATGAAAATTGAATTTTATTTGATTAAATGTCGAGCTTCATGAAAACCTCATTTCGAGGCTACATTGTGGCTGTGTCACATGAACTCTCATTTTTAACCCACAATCAACCATGTTAGGAGAAATTTTATTTAGGATTGTGTTGTAGATGACTATTAACAACATTTATTTTCTATCGATTTAATATCGAGTTCAACGAAAGCCTGATTTTAAGGCTACATTGCAATTGTGTCAAGCTAACTCCCATATTTCATCCACAATCAAACATGTCTGGAGAACTTTGATTTAAGAATGTGTTGTAGATGACTATAAAGAACCTTTATTTTCTATTGGTTTTCATGAATGTTGAAGTTATATCACAAGAACTACCATTTTTCACCCATAATCAATAATGTTTGCAGAACTTTTATTTACTATTATATTGTAGATGACTATTAAGAACCTTTATTTTCTATCAATTTTCGTGAAAGTTCTATTTCCATTGAGTTAATGTCGAGTTTGACGAAAACCTTATTTTAAGGTTACATTGCAGTCGTTTTCACACGAACTGCCACTTTTCACCCACAATCAACCATGTTTGGAGAACTTATATTTAGGATTATGTTGTAGACGATTGTTCAGATCCTTTATTTTCTATCAATTTTGTGAATATTTTATTTCCATTGATTTAATGTCGAGTTCGATGAAAACCTAATTTTAAGGCTACATTGCAGATGTGTCACGTGAACTCCCATTTTAAGGAATAATCAACCATGTTTAAAGAACTTTGATTAATTATTATGATGTAGAAGACTATTAGGAACCTTTTTTTTCTATTGGTTTTCGTGAATGTTTAATTTCCATCGATTTATTGTCGATTTCAACGGAAACCTAGTTTTTAAGTCTACGTTGCAGTTTTGTCACGCGAACTCCCATTTTTCATCCACAATCAACCATGTTTGGAGAACTTTAAATTAGAATTGTGTTGTAGATGAATAGTCATTAAGAATATTTATTTTCTATTGGTTTTTGTGAATGTTGAATTACCATCGATTTAATGTCAAGTTCGACGAAAACCTAATTTTAAGGCTACGTTGCACCTTTGTAGCATGAACTCCCATTTTTGAGCCACAAACAACAATGTTTGGATAAATTTGATTTAGGATTCTGTTGTAGATGACTTTTAAGAACCTTAATTTTCTATCTATTTTTGTGAATGTTGAATTTTAGTCGATTTAATGTGAAATTTCATGAAAACCTGATTTTAAGGCTATGTTGCAGCTGTGTCATGTGAACCCCCATTTTTCAGCCACAATCAACCATGTTTGGATTTCGATCGATTTAATATTGAGTTTGACTTAAAACCTGATTTTAAGGTTACGTTGTAGCTCTGTGAAAGTTCTCCAAACATGGTTCTTTGTGGGTGAAAAATGGAAGTTCGTGTTACAAAGCTGCAACATTGCCATAAAATTAGGTGTTCGTTGAACTCGACATTTAATCGGTGCAAATTCAACATTCATGAAATCCAATAGAAAATTTGGGTTCTTAATATTCATCTACAACACAATGGGAGTTCACGTGACACATCTACAACATTGCCTTTAAATGAGGTTTTCATCGAACTCGACATTAAATCGATGAAAATTGAACATTTACAAAAATTGATATAAAAGAAAGGTTCTTAATAGTCATCTATAACACAATACTAAATCAAAGTACTCCAAACACTGTTAGTTGTGGGTGAAAATTGGGAGTTCATGTGACATAGCTACAACATAGCCTTAAAATCAGGTTTGAATTGATCTTGACATTAAATCGATGGAAATTCAACATTTACGAAAAGTAATAGAAAATAAACGATTCTTAATAGCCATCTAAAAAACAGTCCTAAATCAAAGTTCTCCAAACATGATTGATTATGGGTCAAAAATGGGAGTTCACATGACAAAGCTACAACTTAGCCTTAAAATCAGGTTTTCGTCAAACTCAACATTAAATCGATGGAAATTAAACATTCACAAAAACCTAATAAACATTCTTAATAGACATCTACAACATAATCGTAAATCAAAGTTCTCCAAACAACTGCAAATTAGATATTCATTGAACTCGACATTATATCGAGAGAAATTTAACATTCACGAAAATTGATAAAAAAAGTTTTTTAGACATCTACAACATAATCATAAATCAAAGTTCTCCAAACAACTGCAAATTAGATATTCATTGAACTCGACATTATATCGAGAGAAATTTAACATTCACGAAAATCGATAAAAAAAGTTTTTTGATATTGATCTACAACAAAATACTAAATCAAATTTATCCAAACATGGTTGAAATTCAATTTTAAATGTAAACCAATAATAGAAAATAAATGTTCTTAATAGTCATCTACAACATGATCCTCAATAAAACTTCTCCAAACATGGGTTATTGTGGATGAAAAATGAGAGTTCACGTGATATAGCTACATCATAGAGTCACGTCGATCTGTACGATCTGGAACAAGGCTAGGAGTGACATTAGGTATGTCCACCTACAAATATATAAATTCATATATATCAGTACATGAATATCTAGTTAAATTAAAACTAAAAATTAAAAATAATTAAAAAGGAATTGAAACATGCACATGCACATCATCTGATATTGGATGACCTGAGTCCTCTGAAATGGCTGCCTCCACCATATCAACTATACGATCAAGCGACGAATCAATATCTGCATCCCTTTCATCTATCTCATGTCGTGCCAGCAATGATGAGTGGAGAGGACTATGTAGGTGAGATGGCATCGACGATAACGAACCGACACCAACCAACATCTCAGTAAAACCCATAGTCTGTGCAGCTATCGAATGATCAGATGGTGGATCCTGATGTGCACTATTGCTGGGTTGAGAGTGATGGGATCCTAGAAGTGAACGACCTCCACGTGCCAAACAATATCTAACATTCTCTTTACCGATCCTATAGTCTGATGCAATGAAGGCATATGCCTCCAAGAGTTCCTCAGCCAAACAATGCAGAGTCCTGCGTGCCATATCTCCTGTAAGTGCCTCAAGCTTTGTGGGAGTAGGGATGCCTGCTGCTTTGAAAGGATCAAAAGGATCCATGGTGGTCCACTGTGCTGAATATGGCATGGGTCGGGGACATCTAGACATCAAATACTGACCTACACGATCAATAGATATCCTAGTGGTGGCAGCTGCAATGTCACCTATAGTATCAATTGCGTCCTTTTGGGAAGCAACGACAACCTCATCTGCTATGGGGGCTAGAGCTGGGGTGAGAGCAAGAGACCTCTCACCAACCAATACCCTAAACACTGGGGTCGGTCTATCTGCAATCCAGCCATGCCCCTGACCAGCATATGGTGGAATGTCCAGGTAGTTGACTTTGAGGCCCAAATGGACCTCAGCATACAACTGTTGAACAAAATATAATGGAATCTTGTCATTGTTTGGGTATTGACCATGTGTTGTAAGAAATCATGGGTATATCAATGAGGCCATATCACGATCAACACATCTAGTGACCTGGTATCCCCTAACCTTACGTGCACTTTGATAAAATGGAAAACAAATAGTTTTTATCATTTCTTTGGTCACGCTATCTTGTATTTCTTTAAGGGGAACCTCACCATGTACTTCTTCTCGCATGCGGTAAAGAATAGCAGCTACTCTATCTGGAGGAAATGCACTTTTCCTTTCAAGTTCATCTCTTAGTTTTCCAAGACTATGCAATATTGACATGCATGGTTTAGAATATATCCCTGGGTTTGCATTTTGCGCTAATGAGTCTTTCAATTTATTAATCTCATTAGTGGTATTTGCAAACAAAGATTTTGGAGGTGGAACATCTGCATTATCCATGTTATGTATGTATGTGTACCTAAAGGAGCAATGAGAACTTAGTTTAAATAATATATCTAGATATAAGGAATAGAAATCTAAAACAGTTCTAATAATTCATCTACTCATCAATAATATTTCCATACCATTAACACAAAACATGTTCAACATCTATCATAGCTTTTAATAATCAAAACATTCACATTACTAGACTGCACAAAAAACATAATCTAAAACAATTATAAAATTTAAATTTACAAGTGTGCGTGTGCACTCTAGAACAAAATGTGTCATTAAAGACAATTTAAAAAACATTGATAAAGGTTGCATCTAAGATTTATTTCCTACAACTAGTAATAAAGGGAAAACATTATTACTTAACATTGAAAATAAAAATGTTGAACATGAAAGCGAAAATGTTGCAAAATGTTATGAAACACCTATTGAAAAGAGTAACATCATAGAAAAATAAGAATTCAAACTTAGAAATATTTTTGAATAATGTAGAAATGAACCCCATGATATTAAAATTATACTCCATGATCCAATTGTTGATAATATTAATAAAATTGATAACATGTGCACATAAAAAAATGAAAGTCATTGTATCTCCAAGTTACTTAAGAAGAGAGAGGACCTTTCCGAATAAGAATGATATCCCATATTCAAAATTTTCTAATGAGCTTGATAAAATTGTAATAATTCTGGAACCCAAAAATGGTTACTTAAAATTGATGAGAACATAAGATAAAGTCTTAAATGAACCATGAACCATTCAATTTTGAGCTTCAAATATTTTCAATGAATACTTTTGTAAAATTACTAAAGTTGTAAAAAATAAGACCTTTGCAAAATAAATTAAATATTTAGGCAATTAAAATTTCTCATTAAAATAAAATTATTATTAAAATATTTTTTAATTCTTTTAATTCTATTAGGATTACTAGTAAGTAGAAAGATAAAAGAGCTACTTGTAGAGTAATAAAAACCTCAATAGTAAGAAATAAATTAAGAAAGGTTTGATTAATGAGGCAAACTCATCTTCACTTAAGCATAAATTGTAAAATATTGTGAAAAACACTAGCAATAAGATCAAGACTAGATAGTCCTATTGAAAATGGTACTTGAGATTTTAATGGTACGATTCCATGAGTTCATAAAAAGCTAATTAATAACACAAATGATGAAATCGAATTATTTTGGCACTTTAACTCTAGAGTATCACTCAATGTAAATGATGTTTTAAAATAAAAAATTGGTGATCAAGACCACACACCACATATTAAACATTAATTGGAATGTAGCCAAACAAAATTGTGTAAAATTTCTTGAAAAATATATTCATTTAAAAATATGACAAAGGGAATTTGAATAGATTGTAAGCCTTTTATTGTACATGCCTCTTAAAATTTCTAATACATATTATAAATACGACATGTAGTTTTTATCTACATGTAATATTAATGTTAATGTTGCTATTACAATTATTGATACTATTTTTTTTTTCTATCCACTCATTTACTCATGTTTAAATGTCACTCTAATCGTCAGTAGTCTCACATGTTCAAAGATAACCTTTGTTTAATTACTACTTTGAATTCTAGTAGTTTATTTTATTAAAACCAATCTCACATATAAAATAACTAATCTTGTTTACTACCATAATTATTACTGCAGGTAATATTAACTCTATTTTTATTTTTATTTTTATTATAATATTAACTTTCTCTTCTTTTCGTTTCCCTGCAACACTCTTGCTTCAGTATTGTATATTTATATATAATATATATATATATATAAATAATAATAATAATCTTAGCCATAATGTTAATATCAAATCACTCATATACAATTCTCTAAATCAAGTTATGATATTACTTTTGTCTTAACTTAGTTTATATACCCTCCATTAAATCTTAAACTATTCATTCTAATATTAATAACCCCATTACCAATTATTTTGAATTACTCATATACTTATTAATAATTCTACCATATCCTTTTAATATTGTAATTCTTGATTTTTAACGAATTTATGTTATACTAGCGACATTGGTAGCACAATTTCTTGGTAATAATGTCAATTTTATTCACTGTCATTATTTACTGAATTCCCAACACTAATAATTTTTCACTTAGCGATTTCACTATCTAATGTAATTTATAATGTATCTAAGAATATTGATAATAATGTTATAACTTTTCCCCATAGATTTTACGGTCATTAAACTCTAATATAATGAATTCGAAACAAGAAGTAAATAAGAGAACTATGTTAATTTTAATGACTACATTACTATTGATGGAAAACTTAAATATTAATATTATTACACCTGCAATGGAACTATTTTTGTTTCCTAATATTATCTCCTGGCAACATTAGTTGAATTAGAGTGTAAATAAAACATTTTTATACAAACTACCTGAAGCTGCCTACCGTTGGATTAGGTCGACGGCTGCAGCAACAAATATATTCCCAAGAAATAAATCCCTAACCCTAATCACAATGCCTACCTTGGGGCACTATACTTCCTATTTTATCATACTCTCCTCTAAAATTTCAACGACTGGGCAGAAGGCTTAGAGAGTACGATGGAAATAGCTGAGCATAAGGTTTTCGCTGGCATACACAAATTTCCATATAAAGTATTTAATGGTAACTCCAAAAGGACACGCTAACTGTGATTTCCATGAAGTGTGGCTGTCAACTCGTGACTTTTGGCATTGGCAGGTAAAAAGAAATTATTTTGATAGTAAAGATTTTCGCTCAGCCTATGTACCGCCCCTATAGGATTGATTAGAAGCTCATTTATTGCACTGACACAGGCTGATACAAGATACGTGTGATCTGCCGTTTGTGGAAGAGCCAATCATATCTACGCCTTTTGTAAGTAGTTGGGTTTTGGTCCATAATATTATTATTTTATTTTGTTTTTGTTTCCTTCAGCGTTAACTATGATGGTCATATAATAATTTCTTGAGGTTATTTTACGATGACTAGAATAGGCCTGGCATCAAGTGAAGTGAGGAGAGAGACATAGATCTGAACCTCAGCCTCCCCTCTACAAAACTCCCTCCAATCATGCCACTGCTATTAGTCTCCTCTATGCAGAAGCGTTCCATGCAACCTCCGACCAAAAAGCTCCAGAGGGGACGAAGAACTCATGTCCAGTACTTGCAGTGGAAGGTTTAAATCTGCTAACAATTGGGAATGCGTGAAGTATATAGAGGAGGGGAGAAAAATATTTTGTTACCTTTGCAAGTAGTTATTTCAGCGCTGATTTTGTTCTCCTCTCACTATGTGCTATGTGTTTATATTTAGAGAAGAAATATGAAAGTGCCTCTCCCCTCCTCGTATTTATATCATTTAATGCTGGTTTAAACAATGATCTCGTTTTAAATGAATATATTTTCAATTTTTTTATTTATTTTTATTGATATCAACTGTTCAGCATCGTTCAAATGTAAAGAATTTTTATTTTCTATCAATTTTCATGAATCTTGAATTTCCATTGATATAAAGCTACATTCCAGCCGTGTCATGCGAACTCCCATGTTTCAGGCATAATTAACCATGTTTGGAGAACTTTGATTTAGGATTATGTTGTAGATAATGAAGTTATATTTTGTATTCATTTTCGTGAATGTTGAGTTTGACGAAAAAACGTGATTTTAAGGCTACATTGCAGCTGTTTAACGCGAATTCCCATTTTTCACCTACAATCAACCATGTTTGGAGAACTTTGATAAAGGATTGTGTTTTAAATGACTATTAAGAACCTTTATTTTCTATCAATTTTCATGAATCTTGAATTTCCATTGATTTAATATCGAATTTATTGAAAGCATTATTTTAAGGTTATCATGAAACTGTGTCCTGCGAACTCCCATTTTTAACCCACAATCAATCATGTTTGGAGAATTTTGATTTAGGACTGTGTTATAGATGACTATTAAAATATTTATTTTCAACTATAATCAACCATGTTTGAAGATCTTTGTTTAGGATTGTGTTGTAGATAACTATTAATAACCTTTATTTTCTATCGATTTTTTTGAATGTTGAATATTCAAATATTTTATATCGAGTTTGACCAAATCATGATTTCAAGTCTACATTGCAGCTGTGTCACGCGATCTCCCATTTTTCACCCACAATCAGCCATGTTTAGAGAATTTTGATTTAGGATTGTGTTGTAGATGACTATTAAGAATCTTTATTTTCTATTGGTTTTTGTGAATGTTCAATTTAATTCAATTTAATTCAATTTAATGTCGAGTTAGACGAAAACCTAATTTTAACGCTATGTTACAGAGGTGTCATGCGAACTCCCATTTTTCACCCATACTCAACCATCTTTGGAGAACTTTGATTTAGGATTATGTTGTAGATGACTTTTAATAATCTTTATTTTCTATCGGTTTTTGTGAATGTTGATTTTTCACCGATTTAATGTTGAGTTCGATGGAAACCTAATTTTAAGGCTGAGTTGCAACTTTGTCACGTGAATTCCCATTTTCCAGACATAATCAACCATGTTTGAAGAACTTTGATTTAGTATTGTGTTGTAGATAACTATTAATAACCTTTATTTTCTATCAGTTTTCGTGAATGTTAAATATTCATTGATTTAATGTTGAGTTTGATGAAATAGTAATTTCAAGGGTACGTTGCAGCTGTGTCACATGAACTCCCAATTTTCACCGACAATAAATCATGTTTTGAGAGCTTTGAATTAGGATTGTGTTCTAGATGACCATTAAGAACCTTTAATTTTTATCAATTTTTGTGAATGTTGAATTTCCATCGATTTAATCTCGAGTTAAACTAAAACTTTATTTTAAGGCTATGTTGTAGTTTTCACCCACATTCAACCATTTTTGGAAAAAAATTTGTTAGGTTTGTGTTATAGATGACTATTAAGAATCTCTATATTCTATTGGTTTCGTGAATGTTGAATTTCCAATGATTTAATGTCGAGTTCAATGAAAACCTAATTATAAGGCTACAATCCAGTTGTGTCACGCGAACTCCCATGTTTCACGCATAATTAACCATGTTTGGAGAACTTTGATTTAGGATTATGTTGTAGATGACTATAATGAACCTTTATTTTTTATTCGTTTTCGTGAATGTTGAGTTTCTATTGATTAAATGTTGAGTTTGTCGAAAAAGGTGATTTTAAGGCTACATTACAGCTGTGTCACATGAATTCCAATTTTTCACCCACAATCAACCATATTTTTAAATGACTATTAAGAACCTTTTTTTTGTATCAATTTTCGTGAATCTTGAGTTTCTATTGATTTAATGTCGAGTTTATTGAAAACATTAATTTAAAGTTATCTTGAAACAGTGTAATGCGAACTCCAATTTTTCACCCACAATCAATCATGTTTGGAGACTTTTGATTTAGGATTGTGTTATAGATGACTATTAAAATATTTATTTTCTATCGATTTTTGTGAATTTTGAATTTTCATTGATTTAATGTTGAGTTCAACGAAAACCTATTTTTAAGGCTGAGTTGCAGCTTTGTCATGTTAACTCCCATTTTTTTAGCTATAATCAACCATGTTTGAAGATCTTTGTTTAGGGTTGTGTTGTACATAACTATTAATAACCTTTATTTCTATCAGTTTTTGTGAATGTTGAATTTTCAAAGATTTAATGTCGAGTTTGACCAATTCATGATTTCAAGGCTACGTTGCAGCTGTGTCACAAGATCTCCCATTTTTCACGCACAATCAACTATGTTTGGAGAACTTTGATTTAGGATTGTGTTGTTGATGACTATTAAGAATCTTTATTTTCTATTGGTTTTCGTGAACGTTTAAATTCATTTAATTTAATGTTGAGTTAGAAAAAAACCTAGTTTTAATGCTATGTTAAAGAGGTGCCATGCAAACTCCCATTTTCCACCCATACTCAACCATCTTTGGAGAACTTTGATATAGGATTATGTTGTAGATGACTTTTAATAATCTTTATTTACTATCGGTTTTTGTGAATGTTTATTTCGATGAAAACCTAAATTTAAGGCTGATTTGCAGCTTTGTCATGCGAATTCTCATTTTTCAGACATAATCAACCATGTTTAAAGAACTTTGATTTAGTATTGTGTTGTAGATAGTTAATAACCTTTATTTTCTATTAGTTTTTGTGAATGTTGAATTTTCATTGATTTAATGTTTAGTTTGATGAAATCATGATTTCAAGGGTATATTGCAGCTATGTCACACGAACTCTCAATTTTCACCGACAATAAATCGTGTTTGGAGAACTTTGAATTAAGATTGTGTTGTAGAGGACTATTAAGAACCTTTAATTTTTAGTAATTTTTGTGAATGTTGAATTTCCATCGATTTAATCTTGAGTTAAACTAAAATTTTATTTTAAGGCTCTGTTGTAGCTTTTTCACCCGAACTCTAATTTTTCACGCACATTCAACCATGTTTGGAGAACTTTGATTTTTGATTGTGTTGTAGAAGACTATAAAAAACATTTATTTTCTATTGGTTTTCCCGAATTTTTAATTTCCATTGATTAAATGTCGAGTTCGATGAATACCTAATTTTAAGGCTGCGTTGCAAATGTGTGAATGAACTTGCAATTTTCACCCACAATCAACCATGTTTGGAGAAATTTTTGTTAGGTTTGTGTCATAGATGACTATTAAGAATCTCTATATTCTATTGGTTTTCGTGAATATTGAATTTCCAATGATTTAATGTCGAGTTCAATGTAAACCCTTATAAGGCTACATTACAGTTGTGTCACGTGAACTCCTATTTTTCACGTATAATTAACCATGTTTGGAGAACTTTGATTTAGTATTATGTTGTAGATGACTATAATGAACCTTTATTTTGTATTCATTTTCGTGAATATTGAGTTTCCATTGATTATATGTTGAGTCTGACAAAAAACGTGATTTAAAGGCTACATTGCAGTTGTGTCACACGAATTCCAATTTTTCACGCATAATCAATCATCATTGGAGAACTTTGATAGAGGATTGTGTTTTAAATGACTATTAAGAACCTTTATTTTCGATCAATTTTTGTGAATCTTGAATTTACATCGATTTAATGTCGAGTTTATTGAAATCATTATTTTAAGGTTATCTTGAAACTGTGTCATGCGAACTGCCATTTTTCACCCACAATCAATAATGTTTGGAGAATTTTCATTTAGGATTGTGTTATAGATGACTATTAAAATATTTATTTTGTATCGATTTTTGTGAATTTTGAATTTTCATTGATTTAATGTTGAGTTCGACGAAAACCTATTAAGGTTGAGTAGCAGCTTTGTCATGTGAACTCCCAATTTTTAGCTGTAATCTACCATGTTTGAAGATCTTTGTTTAGGATTGTGTTGTAGATAACTATTAATAACCTTTAGTTTCGATCGATTTTTGTGAATGTTGAATTTTCAAAGATTTAATGTCGAGTTTGACCAAATAATGATTTCAACACTACGTTGCAACTGTGTCACGCGATCTCCCATTTTTCACCCACAATCAACCATGTTTGGCGAACTTTGATTTTGGATTGTTTTGTAGATGACTATTAAGAATCTTTATTTTCTATTGGTTTTCGTGAATGTTCAGTTTCATTCAATTTAATGTTGAGTTAGATGAAAACCTAATTTTAACGCTATGTTACAGAGGTGTCATGCAAACTCCCATTTTTCACCCATACTCAACCATCTTTGGAGAAATTTTATATAGGATTATGTTGTAGATGACTTTTAATAATCTTAATTTTTTATCGGTTTTTGTGAATGTTGATTTTTTGTCGATTTAATGTTGAGTTCAACGGAAACCAAATTTTAAGG
>VCHN02004209.1:0-12373 GCA_007115665.2 Sequoiadendron giganteum
GCATGTCGGGTTTTTCTTTATGGGTTTTTCGAGAGCTTCACAGCGGTGTGACTTGCAAGCGGAGAAGATCAAAGTTTAAGGACTTACTATTTTTAGCCAGTGCATGCATGCAGACCAGTTTTCTGGGTTTTTCTGGGTTTTTTGAGATCCCGCGGGCAATATGACATGCAAAACCATCCGGCAATGGATGAGTCACTTTTCAGACAGTTTCTATTTTTAGCAGGTACACTCTGGTAGCCGCCCAACACTCCAGTTCAGCAAGCAGAACGACGGGCAGAAGGAACGAAGTCAAACGGAGACCGTTCGGGATACATGCAAGTCAAATTAGGGTTTCCACTTTTATAGGGGGTAAAATCCAAAAATAGCCGAAACGAAGTACCCCACCCATGTTAGCACACTTCAAGGTACCTGCTGGCAAAATTTGAGCGAAATCGGAGAACTTACTATTTTTAGTAAGTCAGGGCACGGCTATAAATAGCAGGTCTGCACCCGAGGTTGGCATCAGAGTGACCCTCAAGCTATCAAGATCAAGCGTTGCAACTTTCAGGCAAAACGGAGCTACTGAAGTTAGAAAGTCAGAACTTACTATAAATAGCAGGTGGCTATAAATAGCAGGTCAGGGCAGAGGACTGGCGGAACAGGTTCACCAGGCAAAGAATATCATCTGATGAAATTTTCAGGCAAAACGGAGCCTTAGAGGTTGAAAATCAAGGGATTTGCTAAAAATAGCACAACTTGCTAAAAATAGAATGCGTAAACAAAGGCAGGCAGAGGCATGGAAAATATTCTAAGTGTGGGAAAACGAAAGCACACCCATGTAAATGCGCCCTCACCTCAAGGATTGAAGACTGAAAAGTTTCTAAGGCATCAAAATGAAAGCACACCCATGTAAATGCGCCCTCACCTCAAGGATTGAAGACTGAAAAGTTTCTAAGTCATAAAAACAAAAGCACACCCATGTAAATGCGCCCACCTTGGAAGTGCCTTCAAATTGTTCTAAGGCATTGGAAATCAAAGCATGGCACTTGAAATGCGCCCATGGTGTAAAGTGAAGGCATGGCACTTGAAATGCGCCCATGGCAAAAAAAACGAAAGTAGACCCATGTAAATGCGCCCTCACCAAGGTGTAAAGTGAGCTTGATGAAATATTCTAAGGCACACAAACGAAAGTAGAGAGGTCAAAATGCGCCCTCAAGAGAAAATGGAAGCTTGGCCTAGCATTTGCGCCCATGATGAAGAGGAGATGGCCGAAATTCTTCTAAGGCACACAAACGAAAGTAAAGAGGTCAAAATGCGCCCTCAAGAGAAAATGGAAGCTTGGCCTAGCATTTGCGCCCATGATGAAGAGGAGATGGCCGAAATTCTTCTAAGGCATAAAATGAAAGTAGAGAGGTCAAAATGCGCCCAAGGCAAGATAAAGTGGCTAACACGTGGAGAAATTTCTAAGTCAAGAAAATGAAAGTTCAAGACCCCATATGCGCCCAAGGTTGCTGGAGAAAATTTCCTAAGGCAACGAAATAAAAGTGGAACCTAGCAAATGCGCCCTCACCTTGAAAGGATATTCTAAGTGTTTGAGAATTTTCTAGGTGAGAAATCAAAGCTTGCATGAGTAAAATACGCCCTTGATTGAAAATGTTTCTAAGGCGTGGCAAGGGTAAAAGCTAGCAAAATAAAACATCACTGAGAGAAATACGCCCAAGATGTGAGATGACAGGAGAAAATTTCTAAGTCGCAAAAAAATAAATGCCAAGGGATCAAGTGCGCCAGAGGTGTAAAGTGAGGAATTTTTTTAAATGAAATAAATATTTCATCAAAAATATACGCCTATGGTAGAGAAAATGTTAGAAAATTTTTCTAAGTGAGATAACATTTCACTAGGGAAAAATACGCCCTTGGCATGGAAGGATGATTTGATGAGTTTTAAAATTCTCCAAAAGCAGTTGAAAGTTGACGAATTTTTTCAAGGGGAAGATTTGATATCGATGAATATTTTCCATGGGTCAAGTGAAAATCAAATGAACCCGTTTAAAATGCACCCATGATTTAACAGAGTTTGAAAATTAATTTCCTAAGGGAAATTTTAATATTTTCAGAGGAAACTCGTTTTGACTAGATTATTTTCCTGACGGAAGTTAAATCTCAGAGGATGAATTATTTCGAACACGCAAATAATTTTTAATCACTCGGAGTTGAACATTTTAATGAGAAAATTTAAAATGTCTAAGGCAAATTTTATGAAACTGAGGATTTAAATGATAGACATTTTAAAAGTTGGAAATATATGTACAACTCCCACGAATTTTTTCGAGTTGAATTTATTTAAACACTGCGAGATTTTAAAATGGAATTCAAGTGATTGTTTTTCTCGCGAGTTGTTTAAATCGCCAAGAGTTAACTGGCAGACTAAGAGGAAAATTCAAAATTTGAAGAAGAAGGAATCATTATTAATGGCAACTACCATAATGATCGGCTGACGACTAGCCCACTACTGCGCTTGAATTAGAAGATTCCGAACGAAGAGAGTGGAAAATTGATGAAGGTGCTAAAAATAGCCCCAGCACTACTTAGCAGGATTCTCCGAGAAGAGTTATTTAAACAATCTCTTCTCTCCTTTCTCCTCACATTGTTTCGAAGTTGAAGTTGCTGAAGAAGTTCTTGAGAGATTGAAATATTTTCGAAGTGGTTGAGGAGAGAAATTCTTTGAGAGTTTATTTTATTTCGGAGTGTTGAGTTGCTGAAAGTGCGAAGTGCTGGAGAAATTTTCATTTGCCGAGACTCTTTCTTTCGAAAGCTGAAAGTGTGTTGCTGCAACTTTGAAGTTGAAGGGTGAAGTTGTTTTCCGGAGTTGCTGGAGAATTTAATTCTCAAAGAGCTGAAAGTGGAGTTGCTGCGAAGTTTAAATGTTGAGAGGTTGAGGAAGTTGAAATTTCATATTGCTGGCAACTCTTTATTCCTCTAACTGTCGAAGTTGACAAAGTAAAGTCAAGGTTCGAACTATTTGTGCTGGAGAAATTAGCTACATTGCTGAAAGTTATTAGCTTGCTGCGTTTTTTCTTCACCAGTCAGAAGTGCAGTTGCTGAGAGTTGTCTCCAAACTCGGAGATTTTTATATAGTTTGAGGTTTGGAGTTAGAAATTTATGCTGAGGAATTTTATTTTCAAAGCTAACTCCGTATTCGCAGCCATCTCGGGGATTGTTTTATTTTACTAAAAAATCTGCAGCCTAGCTTATTGCTATTCTATTTTATTTTGCAGATGGCCGGAGCAAAGGATGTTGCAGGAACAAGCAGAGCCGCAGGCAGAGCTGCAAACACTGAAGCAGGCAAGGCTGGCTCATCCCGGCAGGCAATGATTAAAAGGCTCTCTAAGCCATTTCTCCCAAAGTCAGCAATAGTTTCAAGGTTGGCAGGATTGAATGATACCAACCTTGGTTCATTTAATCTGAATGCACTCAAATCGAGGATGTTCGGGCTAGGGGGCCATTAACCATCTGTCACGACACATAATATAATGAAGAGTGGAATCTACGCAGCTGCTAGTTTTCCGCCAGCAATTCAGTGTCCGGAGCTAATTATGGAGTGCGCCAATCACTACAAGCCAGAACGTAGGACGATTGTCTCTCCGGATGGTAAACTGCTCGCCAACTTCACGCCGGATGCCATCGGAGAGGCATTTGGGATTCCAACTGCTGAGGAGATGTTATATAGAACAAACAAAAGGGCAGACAAGATGTACTCTTCCTCTTTCGAAAGGGTCACTGCAGTCATCAACAGAGTTTGGATGCAGAAGCCGAGGCCACCCCACACTAAGCTCCCAAAGCAGATAATTGCCGAGGACGTGAAACAAGAATACTGTGATTTGATAATGATGCTGAGCCGGGTGAATGGGAGTGCACAGGCTTACATTTTCGAGCCTTGGATGTTCTACTTCACCGAGATCATCTTGGAGGGAAAGCAGTGTGTCGATTGGGCTAGGATGATTAGCAACCACATCGATGAGCAATTCAGGAGCCTGAAGGTGACGAAGACTTTCTACATGAGCTCATATGTAATTTACATGTTGGCCAGAATGACTAAGTACAAAGGGATTTCGTACAAGGAGCCAATCGGCTGTGCCCCTGGTCAATTCAAAATCCATGAAGCCTGCACACAACTACATTTAGCTAACATTGCCAACTATAAGCGGGCAAATGATGCATTCACAATGCACATTGCAAGGACGCTTCAGCAAAGGACGCAGCAGAGAATATCTAAAGAAGCACAGACATTGATTGAGGAATATGGGTATTGGCTCATCCAATTCCCGAGATTCACATATATTAGGCTGCAAGGGTTCACTTCTTATCCGTATCGGTTACCACGATACCCCACTGATCACATAGTAATGCTTGAGGTATCTAGGCAATTGATTGCCTACGATAAGATTCAGAAAAGGAAAAAGAAGGGTGGACTTGATTTCCCTATCACCATGGGAAATTCCATTGAGGTGTGTCCCTCTTTACAGGCACCCGAGAGGCAGAGGACGAGCTGCAATCTTATCATTTGTCATATCACACAGGCAGGCAGGATTTCGATCCTTATGGGAACATCCGGATGGTACAGAACGTTGAATACCGGCACAGAGCTCATCTGGAGGACTTCTGGGCAAATGCAGTGGATGAGGCTGTGATAAGAAGAAGGATGTTTTCCAGACTTCCTCTCAAGTTGATTAGAGAATGTGAGATTATTCCAGTTCCCGACCAGGTGGAGGAGGATGTCAACGTCATGCAACCCGACTATGGGTCAGTTAGGGATACTCCTGTCCCACCACCTGATTGGTCCGAGCCAGAGATCACGGACTTGGACACTCTTTCTATCCCGGTGATGACTTTTACCAGGACTTGGGTCGACAGACATGTATGCAGACTTAAGAGCAAGTCGATCGCCCTTACTTACAGCTTGATGGGTGACCCAAGGCCGCTATCGGTAAAAAGAGGGAAACAAATTGCTCAGACATCGAGGGCACAAGTGGAAGTGCCAACCCAGCCGATACCGTTGAGGATAGAACAAGCATCACCCGTGCACTCACAAACTCAATCTTCGAGTTTAAGAGCGGTTTCATTATTTGCCGATCAGAGGGCAGGATTAGAGGAAGAGCGGGGACTTGAGGAGGTAGATCAGCCCAACGCCCGGGAATCAGCTAGTGTCAGTTTATCCAGGGGCGGCCAACATGAGGAGGAAGAGGAAACAATGGCCGACACACATTTTCAGCAGATGTTGGACACTGCTTTGGAAGAAGAGGAAATCACAGAACAGGGGACCCAAGGGTCGGGAGATACCCAGCTTATAGAGGAGGATGAGCCCGAGCAAACCAGTGCAAGAAGAGAGGAAGTGCACGAGATGGAGGCAACAGAAGAACAGCCCCTTGTTGTTTGTAATCCATAGCAGACAGTGCCTGATTGGCTTTCCGACAGAATGAGGAGAGAACCCGAGGATGATACGGATCCGGCCATTGAGATGGAGGAGTTCCTTAGAAGGATCAGTGCGCCACCAGAGAAGAAAAGGGCCCGAAAGTTTTCAAAGATCTCGACCGACGAGTCAGGCTCTCGCACGCTTCAGGTGGCTATTCCGAGGGAAGATTGTGATCGAACCGAGGAGAGGCCCGAAAATTATGTGATCACCACAGTAGAGTTGGGTCGTCCTACGGGAGCCCAAGTTATCGAGGAGTTCGATAACTCCTATCAGGCATAGAAGGATCAGTTGCTCCGCACGGAGGGGAAGTATAAGAAATTGAAGAAAGAGCACAAAACCTTGATAGGATACGTACAAAATCTAGCACATCCAGGTGAACCAGCAAACCCAGCAGTGGAACGTCCATCCGAGCTTCCGAAGGAGTCAGTTGTTGCCTTAGAGGATTTGAAGAAAATGGAAACGGAGGCAGACAAGTGGGTTAGCCGTGTTCATACTGAGACAAGGAAATTCATGGAGGACCTTGCCGATGCTTATCGACAGGCCTCAAGTATTTTGGCACGGATGGATATAGTAGATCAGGCCTGGGGTGATACTCGCATCTATCAAACGAAGACTGTACTTCGTTTGGGGGCTTTGATGCATGTACCTCTAGAAACCTTGGTGGATGGAGGTGTAATTCAGAGAGGTGATAGGTATGATTTCACCGGTTGGTACTCCTCGGTGGTCACAGGCCGTGGATTTCACGACGCAGCAAGGGCAGATTCAGCTAAAGTGAGGAAAGCAATGGGCAACATCTTGGGGGGAGTCCTCAATACATTAGAAGCCATATTTGCTAGAAAGTTGGTCCTAGAGGAGATAACTGCTGATGGCTTGAAAAGTAGACTACCTCCATTCTTCTCAGCTGCGAGGTCACTTGTCCTGGATGACTTTGAGAATGTCTCCACGTTCTCTAGTATAATTCAGCATACCCAGGACGCCTTGGTGACATGGAGGAAATCTTACACCAGATACGGACAGACGGTAGCAGTCTTGGAGTTTCAGCTCAACCATATTCCACCGATCTCTACACAGGAGGTTGAAGCAGTATTGGCCCGGTTGATCGAGTTTGCTATCCGGGAGAAGGCCAGTGGGAACGCGCTGCTTGATGAGGATCTTCTTGATGATGGTAGTAGGCATTAATTGCTCATTATGATTCCTGCAGGGGAGTGGAGAATATTCTGTGCATTCATTGCCCACTCCTCTCTGTGGCGGTTTTTAGGGCAGAAACCCTAATCAGGGCATATGTGGCTCGATCTGAGCCCTTCAATGTAATTTGATCTGAACCGTCCACTGAATTGGACTTATTATAAAAGGGGCGTCCCCCCTCATTTGTAAATTATTAGATAGACATTAGATCAAGAGTTGAATCAGAGCTAGAGAGTAGAAGGCATATAGCATTTAGCTTAGAAGTTAGCTTTAGATTGAGGGGGGAAGAAAACTTTCCTTTGAAAGTTTTGTAAAAGGTTGTTGTGAACACTTTTCATAATACAAAGAGTTTCATTGCTTGGTGATTTCTTCTTTGTTATGAGTAGCTAGCAAGGCCGTTTCGTCTTTCCAATTCTAGGTAGATAGAGTAAAATAGATTTTTATTTCATGCAAGTAGTTGTTAATTGTGGAGTGTGGCGTGGTGATTCAAGCATATCTTCTTCATCCATACCACTAGCGGGCTTGCTGATGGTAAGTTCGCCTTGCGTGGTCAACTGGAGTATCAGCACTTAACTTCGATTATGGTTCATATGTTTGTATGCGTCGTATTGACGGTATGAACGTGTTGCGTCATAGTTTGAACATTTTTCTCATCCTTTGAAGATTGCACCAACTTTGTCGGAGTTGTTCGAAAGGAGACAAAGCAAAGTTTGGTTTGAAGATTGTTTAAGTCGATCTTCGTCCTCCACCCTTTAGAAATAGATTTGTAGAATCCCTATCCCTATCCCCTTTAAATTCTGCATTTTCGAGTCAGTCTAGATACCAGAACCATATTGCCAAATCATTCATGTCCTAATTGCTTCACAAAGTCGAACAACTACGTAAGTCCCCTTGAAATAACCAGCAAAACACATCAACCAACTGAGTCTTCGCGATAAAAGGAACCTTGGAGTCGAACACATGAACTTTCAAGCAATCTTAGCATGTGGGACACTTTGATCAAGAGAGAATAGAGTGACCGTTGGGCAATTTTATTCTGTGCTGGCGCTGTCATAAAAAGCACGTCAACACTACCCAACTGTTTTAACTGAGCAAGATCTCTGAAGAATAGTTCGGGATCATGTCTATCAAACCTCTCTACCAATCTATCAGTAAACTCCTGGTATGAGGTAATCCTGTCATGATGAAGTGTTACCATGCCATGAATCCACCAGTCATGTGCCATGCCATCAAGATGAAGAGCTGCGAATCGAATGGCATCTTCCTCTGGCATAGGACATAGTGTCAAGAACATATCCAATTTACTCACCTAGGCACGTGCTGTAACTCTGCCACTGCCATCATAGTTCGCTAAAGTAAGCTTATTGGTAGCCTGTCGTAGATCATTATGCTTGTGTCTAGGCCTCCTGTCATTCTTGTTCCTGGTGTGTCCTCTCTTCTGGCTCATGAAACGATCGAAGTTAAGGTGATCCTTAACTCGTGGAGGCATTGCATCCCATTCATCATGCATAGTCAGGATGTTGTCAACAAAGTTCACTTCACCACCTTCCTCCACCTCCTCTTCCTCCTCAGCGTCATTTCTGACAAAAGTAGGGCGTGTGGGTCTCTCAAAGGTGCGTGCTAGAGCAATATTCCTGTGGTGTTCTCCATGTATACTTCCTTCCTGATCTTGATCCAGATTCGGCCTTCTCAAAACTGTTAGGTTCTGCACATTGGTACTAAGTTGCTGGAGAATGTTTGCCACCTGTTCTTGGCCTGCCACCATTCCCCTTAGTACTTCTCTGGCTTCCTTGTCTTCGTCATTAAGACGAGCATCATTATTCCTTTTAGCCATATTATCAAATTCAAAATCCTCTTCCTGTTCGTCCAATGGAATTGCTTGAAAAGGTTCAAAAGTGTTTCTCTGAATTCCAGGGCCCCTGCATGTGTAGTGCCTGTCAAACTTGTTCTGGTGTGGCCGCATAGAATTATTTTTCCCACAAGCCGGTAGGAATAGAAAGCTCTGATACCACTGTGATGAGCCCTGCTGGCTCCCAACTCAAACCCTTGTCTCAGAGAATAGCACAGAGGAAAAATCAATAGCAAAGTCAAATAATCAATGAATGAGTTTTATTTGACAAAATTGCCTTATATTCCCAAAAGGCACGAATTCCAATAAAATACGACTTTCCTCTCAAATAAAATACATTAAAATGTATTTAATAACTTTTCCATAGTTTAGCAATTAAATAATTGCCCTTTTAAGTTGAGCACACTTTATTCTTAAGTGATTTAATTTTAAATCACTTTATGACATATTTAAGTGATAATATTTATAAAGTCAATTTGACTTTATAATAAAGCGTTAAGTTAAATAATTAACTTAAACCACCATAACTCCCTTGAAACTCCATATATCTTCGTGCTGTCAGAAGCTGGCAAACACTGAACCATAGATGCCTGTACTAAAACCAATACTGGAGTGAAGGAATGGGCAACGACAGTACCCACTAAAATGGCCATTGACCCTCTAACCAGATCCTGTTAGCCTACAAGGGTCCAAGAGATAGGCTAACTCCACTGCTCCTGAGAACTGACTAGAGTGGGGATATCACATGGGAGCAAGAAAACAAAAGAAGAGCTGAGGAGCTTCAGGTAATTCTTGATGAGCTTGATCTCATACAAGAAACATATGATTTGGAATGTTGTCCTGAGAAACCAAAGTGTTCAAATTCTCATCAACAAATTTTTCAGGCTTTTGATAATTTGTTGTATGAAGAAGGTGCTAATAAGGTTTATGTAAATCCTCTTTTTGATATTGATGAAGGAATTGCTTTAGAGATTACGAAAGGAGAAAATTTGAGTTTGTCTTCCAGTGTTGGAGAGTTGATACGAGAGTTGCATGAAGTTGAATCTACTGCTGCTCCTAGTGCACCCACTCAACAAGAATTGGTAACTCTTTGAACACAAAGAAATGAGGACATTCTTATTGTTCATCACCAAAGAGTTGATGGTCATGATGATGAAGGTTTTATTTATTTTTTGATGAGGATGTTTGTGAGACTCTTGTCAGATTTTAGTTCATCACCACCTTCTCTTAGAGTGATAGATTTCAGAATTGTATTTGATGAAGGGTTCATGGAATCTTTCCGACAATATATGACAAAAGATTTTGGGTTCCATTTCTTCAACGAACATAGGTTTGTTGATTACTTCTTGGAGTTTCAAGAAGTGTTTATCCAGATGGAACGAGAGAATCAGATGATTCATGTGAGAACAATTCTCCGTTTGAGGAATGGTACTGCATTGTTGATAGTATGGGATCCTGGCATTACTTGGCAAAAAGATAATATTGAAAATTCTAAAAGGGATAAACCAGCACATTGTTTTCAAAATGTTGTTGAGATTATCAGCTTTTGTGTTGGGACTTGTCTCCAATTGAAAGTTAGTATTTGGGATCTCAAGTATTTTCTAATGAAGAATGGTAAGCATAAAAATAAGGCTGGTTGGAGAGATAAGTGTAAAAATTTCAGTTCTATGATTGCTGCTACCTTCTTTTCCTGTTATTGGATTTTTATTTCTGATCATAAATTGGTGTTCTGGGATGGAAATATGATTGGAAGATGGTTTGTGGTGGCATTGGGAACTTTATTGAAGAAGCCACTAGCCTTGTTCATGAGCAACTATGCCAAATTTAATGAGAGATTCTTTTTTTGTAGCTGTTGCTTATTGTTGGGGATGTTGATTTTCCATAAATCAGATTTCAAATTGTCTAAATCAGACCTGTTAGTTGGTTGGTGTTTCCATTTTCTGACCTTTTAGTCTACTACTAGGACTGATTTTGAGCCTCGAATGAAGAAAGGATTGTTATAGTACAACCATAATTCATGTTTGGGATGTTCTCTAATGTTCAACGATGGCTTTCTCTGTGTTTTCTCCTATACTAGTGTTTGGGGCAATAAGTTAGAAAATGATTTGGTCCACCAATTGGAGACTCATGGGGTGAAATTGGTAAGTTTTTCATGGAGTCATCTCAGTTATATCGGTTTTTTTCAAAAAAGGCATTATACATCTTCACGGAATTTTGAGGATGTGATGGGGGATCTCTTGCAAGGAGTTGCTCTTTCCTTTGCAAGAAGAGTTGGAACTTAACAGGAATCAAACCAAAGGTGAAGAGGATAGTAAGGAAGCCTCACCCATACTGGCACCTTCCCAAATTTCTCTGTTGCTGGATTAAATGTTGGGTGCCAAGGCTTCAAAGACAGAGCAAATTCTTCTTCCCAGTTCCAAAAATAATCACCCAGAATTTTGTTTCTGTCTTTAAGAGAATCAAAAACTACAATAAAAAAACCTCTAGAGATAGGGTAGATTTGAATACACCCATCTACCATAGGTTCCCAATGTTCTGAAATCCATTTGTGAAGATCACACAACCGGGGCCAAAAACCCCTAAAACGCCCTATCAAACCTAGTTTTGAAAAAACGTTAACATTATGCTTCACCTCACTTTCTAGCTCAGCCGACAATGTTACCGACACAAGGGAAGCCATCTCTGTATTCCGCAACTGTGATCCGTCGACTCCGTCACTTCTAGGCCCTTTAGTCCCACACATCTTCTTCATTTCACCCAAACCTGTTTTGTTCCCACCCTCCGCAAATCTACACCTTCCTTCCAACATGTCAAAACCTGCCGAGGTCTTAGCTCCCAAAGCCACAGGCTCCAACAAAGATACCGGTTTTGCAACATCATCCATTCCGGCCGCTGGTATGAGAGGGCCCAGGCCGCATCCGCCGTCCTCACCATTCAGAGCCACCGTTCGCACCCACAACCGCCTTCCTCTTGCTGCGTTGGTCATCATTCAACCCTTTTTGTAGCTCCCCTCTCACTGCACCCAACATGGACACAGCTCTAGTTGTCGCTGGGAGCACCAGTCAACCGTTGGCGTTCCTCATCCTCCAACACTTAATTATTAAAGGCTATATATTTTATATTGATATGGTACACATTTATTTTATATTTAATATTAATATTGCTATTTATTTTATTTATTAATTTATTTGTATTTCAACACTTGGTCTTTATGGTATTGCTATTTTGGGGACATGACAACCCTATAATGGGAACACAAGACGACATTTGGCCATTAAACTACTAATGCCAACATAGATACCTGCGAATGAACCAATGCAAATGCACATTCTTTCAATGGGCTGACACCTATAAAATTAAATACATACGAAATCTCATGTGTGTATATGAAAATAACTTTTTTATTGAAGGCATGATATGTTTGTTGGCCACCTCGATCTGCAACCCTCTCCCTAATGATAGTCTCCCTTCTTGACTGGGAATGGGAAATTATACTATCCTTCATCCACATCATCATAGAGTAGTTAGGCTGTTAGTCACATTTTTATAAGCTTACCATAAACAGACTATGATTGAAAATTAATGATAAAGTAAAAATCATTTCAAATTCCGACATCATTGAAACTAGCATCTATATTTAATATGAAATTGAACATGTATATACATTGGAATAATCAAAACATGAAAACTATATTCTATTCTAGAAATGCACAGATTTAATTTGCATAACTCAATTATCCAAAATAAGTACTATAAATGCAACATGATTTAATTGTTTAAAAATGGGGTGTGACAGGCAATACGTGCAAAGCATATATGAGGGGCCCTCACCTTTTTCCTTTCAGCTATGGAGCAATGAGAACTAGACACGTCAACAACATTTAATCATA
>VCHN02003590.1:0-13818 GCA_007115665.2 Sequoiadendron giganteum
AGGCCTAAAGAATGCAAGGGATATGGGTATAAAATATCTTCAAGCTGAAGGTGACGCAGAGTTGATCGTACAACAGGTCAGAGACCGCTATCAAGTCAGAAAAGGCCGCCTTCAAGCTTACCGACAAAGGGTGTGGAATGCTATTGATTGGTTCAAAGCATTCAACATCAAGTACATTCCACGCGAGAAAAATAGCAAAGCAGATGCCCTTGCGGTATCCGCTGCACTCTTCATGCCTCATTCTGATTTCCGTCAGAATGCCTTCGCTATTGAGCTCGTGTACAGGCCATCTGTCCCCGACAATTGTGAAAATTGGCAGGTCTTTGATGATGATGATGACATCAAGGAGTTCCTCTGCATGGGGGACAATTACAAAGAACTATTCTTTGAAGGAAGTACCTCTCCTTTCAAAGAATCCATAGCAGAAGATTCTGAAGCAACGGAATCCGGCATCATCCAGCTAAGAGGTAACAACATCCCCAAGGGCCTAGTATCCTTGGAGGATATATTCGACAAGCATGATAGACGCGTGCAAAATCAAAGAGATTCAGCTAGCAAAACATCTGCTGAGTATAGTCAAATCAACATTGGCACCGAAGGTAAGCCTCGACTTGTCAACTTGGGAAAAGGTTGCACTGTGGAGGAAAGCAACAACTTTGTCTCCCTATTCAGACAATACAAGGATGTCTTTGCATGGACTTATCAAGATTTAAAAGTCTTCACGCCAAAGGAATTGTCTCATACAATTCCACTCAAGTCAGATATCAAGCCTTTTAGGCAAAAGCAGAGGCACTACAACCCGCGTGTTCAAGATACAATCTACGCGGAGGTACAGAAGATGGTGGACGCCAAGATCATATTTCCAATCCATCATTCTACCTGGGTGTCCAATATTGTTCCTGTGCGCAAAAAGAACGGAGAGATTCGGATTTGTGTTGACTTCAGAAACCTGAACCAATCGTCGTTAAAGGACAATTATCCTTTACCTATCATGGAGCATACCTTGCAGACGGTTACCGGATCGGAGATGTTATCATTACTTGATGGCTTTTCCGGGTACAATCAAATTGCGGTGGCTAAGGAGGATCAAATCAAGACAGCATTCCCCACCCCGTGGGGAACGTTCGCCTATGAGAGGATGCCCTTTGGCCTCATCAACGCCGGTGCCACCTTTCAGCGAGCCATGGACTTGGCGTTTGGAGATCTAAAGAACAAAGTGATAGTCGTCTACCTTGACGACCTTACTGCTTTCTCCCGGAAGCGGCAAGATCATTTTCAACACTTAGTGAAAGTGTTCGAGAGATGTAGGTATCACCACATATCCTTGAATCAAAAAAAGTCTATCTTTGCGGTGACGGAAGGCAAGTTACTAGGCCATATCGTCTCCAAAGAAGGAACTCGAATCGATCCTGATCGGGTGGATTCTATCAAGAACCTATCTCTCCCAACCAATACTACTCAGGTGCACTCTTTCTTCGGAAAGATAAACTTCATTCGAAGATTTGTACCTGACTTTTCAGAGCTGACCAAGGATATATCAGCAATGATGAAGAAGACGGCCGCCTTCAAATGGACCGACAAAGGAAAAAAGGCGTTCGTCAAGATTAAAGAAGCCATCAGTAAGGCACCAGTGCTGGTTCGGCCCGATTTCAGTAAGGAATTCATTCTTTATTGTTACGCGTCAGAGTACACTCTTTCTGCCATACTAACCCAGAAGCTGAATGAAGAGTCGGAATCGCCAATTGCTTTTATGAGCAGTAGTTTCAAAGACAGCGAATCCCGTTACTCCCAGATTGAAAAGAACGCCTATGCTGTCGTGAGAGCTGTAAAAAATTTTAGATTCTACATCTTAAATGCTCGCACCACAGTCTATGTCACCGATCCTGCAGTCAAAAGTATCCTAACTCAGCAGGAGATGGGGACTAAAAGAGGCAACTGGATCGCCAAGGTCCAGGAATATGACTTGGATATCAAGCCGACCAAACTCGTCCGCGGGAGAGGTCTATGCCAGCTCATGGCGGAAGACGGTGATCTAAAGTATCAGGCGGCTGATGGCGTAATCGGAACAGAAACTGAAGAAGACCTTCCAATGGTCTTGCTGGTTGATTCTGCCGAGGAGTGGTACTCAGAACTATGGTACTACGCAACCTATGGAGAATGTCCAAACCACTTGGACAAGCAGCAGAAAAGAACCCTGAGGTTAAGAGCACAAAACTATGTGCTGCGAGGCAATGTTCTATACAAGCGTGGACTTGATGGAACATTCCTGCTTTGCGTCAGTAGAGACCAACAACGGCGATTGTTGGAAACATTTCACAACGAAGCATGCGGTGGCCACTTTTCATCAAGGGTCACAGCATTGAAAATTCTGCGAGCGCAGTTCTTTTGGCCAACTCTGTTCCGTGACGCATATGAATGGGTGCGACAATGTCAACAGTGCCAACATTTTGTTGGCAAAATCAAGCTAGCAGCCATTCCATTGAGGCCAGTAATAATAGATGCCCCATTCCAGCAATGGGGTATCGACTTCATAGGTCCGATAAACCCACATTCCAGTAAGGGGCATGTCTATGTCCTTACGGCAACGGATTATTTTACCAAATGGGTTGAAGCCGTGCCTACGAAGAATGCTACTTCCGAAGTTGTGTGCACATTCCTCAAAGAAAACATCATCACACGCTTCGGAGTACCAAGAAAGATCGTGACCGACAATGCTACAAGCTTCTCATCAGAGGAGTTAGTAGAATTCTGTTTTGACTACGGCATCACACTGTCCCATTCTTCAGATTACTATCCACAAGGCAACGGACAAGCCGAATCATCCAATAAGAACATAGTCCCGATCGTGCGCAAGATGGTTGAAACCAATCAACGGTCTTGGCACATCAAGTTATACGACGCTCTTTGGGCTGATAGGATCACACCCAAGAGAGCTATCGGCACTTCCCCCTTCATTATCATATACGGCACCGAAGCGATGCTACCCATCACTTTGGAGTTGTCAGCTTTACAACTGGCATCTGCAATAGAAGATGAAGAGTTCAAGGATCCAATCCAAAAGCGCATCTTGTGTCTGACACAACTACAAGAAGAGAGGGTGGAAGTTGTTGATAAAATCACTCAGCACCAACAAAGAGTGAAGAAGATCTTCGACAAGAAGGCTCGGCAACGAGACTTTGAGATTGGAGATAGAGTCCTGTTGTGGGACAAGAGACACGAACCAAAAGGAATGCACGGAAAATTTGACTCCCTTTCGTTGGGCCCGTTCCTGATACATGATGTTGCAGGAGAGAATTCTTACATTCTCTCACATTCAGACGGGAGGCTCTTTCCACTGCCCTACAGTGGGCAGTACTTGAAACATTTCATTCCTTCGGGGATGGGGTGAGTATATTGTAGATAAATTTTTCGCTTTATCGTTATGTTTTTATGTTTTTCCCCGTTCCGTAAAGTATTGTCGTGTTTTAGGAGATTTCTTTTAGGTAGTCTTGTTTTAGGTGAATAAATAGGTGAGCCCCAATAATGAAGGTGAACTTCAAGTTCTTATGTGAAATAGGAAATGAGTCCTGACCCCGTTACCCAACTAATAAAAGTACTGGTCTATGAAACTTCAGATTCTCGGTTCTCCTATGCCGTAGGTATCCGACATGGTCACCAGACGGAGCCTATGTTATACCCAAAATGAAATTTTTGGCATTCTGCTTAAATTGAGCTAAACAACGTAAAAATGCCATCTAAAGTATGTTTCAGGTCAAACCAAATATGAAATCCTTGTGGGTTTCTGTCAAGGAACCTATGGTTAAAATTTTGAAAAAACGAAAATTAGGGTTTTACACCCCTATTTTTATGGAAACCCTAAAAAATAGGACCTTCCGGGAAATGATTGAAAATAATTTTGATAGGATTAATTGCCTTCACGATCACACTGATCAAGTCAGAATTATCAAAAAATATGTTTTACTCTGGTGGGTCTATTTCTATTTTTCAGGAACAAAGTTAGGAGCTCCGCAGCCATTAATGGCAGATTGGCCAGTACCAGGTGTTGAAAGCTAAACCTCAAAAGCTTCAACGAAGAAACCATGGCGGAAAAAGATAAAAATGATGACGTTCAACGAAGGAGATTCTCAAAACGGAAAAAGCCAAAATTTGGCTAAGTCTGGAAGGTGCACGTTTTGTCTACCAAGGCAAAACATAGTTTACAGTGGTTAAAAGCGCCCCTCTTGAAGAAAGGCGCCCTTGAACCTTAGAGGGCAAATCAAATCATCTGGCAGTGTCAAAACAGTCATCCTCTTCACTTTCATACTAGCTCGACAACGAAACAATCAGCAAGATCATCTGATTCAGCGATCATTGACCAACCGTCAGCGAAGTATGGAGGATCCATTGACGACAGAAGTGCAAAATCTGAAAGCTTCAAGGTAAAAGCGCCCCTGCTGGCTAGGGGCGCCCCTCAGTTGCAGACATCAGATGAATCCAAGAGCTGTAGCTTTATACATGATATCTTTCCAGCTTCCTCCCGGCTACGTGATCAATCTAACAGCAAGTCTACAAGACACACCAGACGATCGCGAGACGAGATCAAGCAGAAAAAGCCAAATTTGAAAAACTGGAAAGATAAGCCAGAAAATGGCTAAGGCATGGCTGAAAGCGCCCCTCTCAAAGAAAGGCGCCCTTTCCTAAAGGTGTCCAGATTCAGCCGGAATCTTCACTGCCTCCTAGGATGACCTTCTCAGCTATGACCTATCTCGTCAGCGAGACTATCAGCAAGAACTTCCGACAAATCAATCGAATGATGAAGAAGGTCAAAGACTGGCAGTCCACAACCAAGATGAAACCAAGCAAAAGCCAGCAGGGGCGCCCTTTAGTTTGAAGGCCCAAAACTTGCCAGCTTCAACTGAGAAGTTAGGCATCGTGAACAAGACGGAAGCAGCTACCCGACACATCGTCAAGCAGAATCATCTGATTCATCAAACATCGGGAACGTCAGATCAAAGCAAAGAGGGTCTGAAAAGGTCAAAACGAAGAACAAGTCAATAAAAATTGACTAAGGCATTGTCAAAAGCGCCCCTTTCAAGGAAAGGCGCCCTTCTTTCTAGAGACCTAAACTCAGTTTTCTGAGTTAATCTTTCCCAGGCATATCTAATCATACTGATCCTGCCTCGACAATAGAACTGTCGGACACTGCCTGAGATCAACTAAGTAACCTAAATCGAAGATCAAACGGGAGCACTTCAGCTTGCAAAATAGACAAAAATGATCAAACTCAAGGTTGGACGCCTAAAAGAAGTCAAACAGAAATGTTGACTTGAGTTAGCAAATTTGGAGCCAAAAAAAGAGAAAAACACTCCACAATCAGTGGAAATCATCTTTTGGAACTCCAAATCAGGCTTGAATGATGAGTTATCTTCCATACTTTGTGAATCTTAACCCTAATTGCTTTATATTCATGCTAGGCGTCCCTTTCCTCATTATTCTTTTTGCAGGTTGAAGGATAAAAGATCAAGTAGCTCCCAAGAACAAGTTTTCAAGATCTGGCAGGGGTTTTGAACGGATCTTCAATATTTTTGAAGATCATTGGCAGTAAAAGCATTCTTCTCCCAAGATTGCTTCCAAAGACAGATTATTGCAAAGTGGCAGTTTATAACTTCCAATCCATCTTCTGTCTATTTCCTCTACTTCTGTCTATATTTCTTTTGCATATCACAGGAAACGACAGATTTTCACAGATCTGACCAACTGGGTATGATCAGCACAGCTTTTTCAACAAAACCCACATGGTAGATTTTTTCAGAAAAAGTAGCCCTGCTGCCCCTATTTTTAGGGTTTCCGGAAAAAGTCATAATATTGAAAAACGGACAAACTGGGTTTGTTTGGCTCTGAAGCACGAACAAAACCCATGTGTTAGATTTTTTCGAGAAAAATCACTTTCTGGTGCCCTTGCTGCCTCTGCCACCGAAGGGCTCTTGCATGTCGAAGAAAAACTCGTTTTTTCGAATTTCTGACGATCTGGGTCTGTTTAGAAAATCATTCTTAACAAAACCCATGTCTCAGATTTTTTCGTAAAAACTACCCCCGGCGAGGCTATTTTTAGCAGTTCCAGAAAAGTGTCAGAACAGGGTCAAGTGCCCAATCAATATTCAAGGTTTTCAGAATGCAGTACTCTCAGGTACAATACAAGACCAAAACAGTCTTATACCATGATTACCTGAAAACGACTGATACAGACTTATGGCGGAAAAATCCAGAGATCAGTTCTGAAGACTTGGAGGGCATGAATCAAATCACATTGCAAAACATCGAAGAATCCGGTTTGTTTCAAGCAGCATCTATTCCAATCACCTTACAAAGCATCGAGCTTGTAATTGCTTGCACTAAGCATTACAACCCGACTACAAGAGAGATCCTGTCAGTTGACGGGAGGGTGATTTGCAGCTTGAAGCCAGTAGACATAGAGACTTGTTTTGCAATCCCACCATACCCTACCAAGAAGGTCATATCAGTGACAGAATGCGAAAAGGCATTCGAGGCTTCAAAAGACAAGTGTTCGCTTATAATGGCTGAACATTGGCTGAAAACAAAGAGAAACAGCTTGCCCAGATTAGTTGGTAGAGGAGAATTGAAAGACGAGTACGGAGTGCTAATCACCCTACTCAGCAGAGTCACTGGACAAGAGGAGGAAAATCCTTCCAGCCGTGGATGTTCTACATTATTGGCAAGATAATCAGCAGAAAAGAATGTTACGACTGGGCCTCCCTGATCAGTGACACACTCCACCAACAACTCACCGGATTTCTAGAAGAGCACCGTTTCCACATGTGTTCATACCTGGTCTACCTGATAGCCTTCCAAGGCGATTTCAGAACATTAAACACTGTGGGAACCTTAGGTGTGCAAAAGGTACAAGAATACTTTCCTCGCTTGGAGTTCACTCTAGCGGAAAGACATTTCAAAAGAATAAATGACCTTTTTACTATGCACACCGTGCACGAGCTAGACCATGAGATGCACGTGCGTATTTCACCAGCAACTAAGGCAGCAATGGTGGACCGGGCGGATTGGTTCATACAATTCCCCACTTTCACCTACATACGCGTGTATGGCTATAATGGCCACCCCGCCATGATGCCACGTTACCCCTCAGATAGGGTAGTGTTCATGGAATTCCTGAGGCAATTGGCCGATGTTCACTCTTACCTTCGCGAAAAGAAAAAGGCTGCAGTGAACTTTCCTCTTCAGATGGGACTCTACAGATGCAGAACAGCAGCTGATGCAAGGTTGATAAGCCAAGAAATAGTGAGATTTAATCTCAAGTACCTCATCGACAGGAGGCCATCCTATGACCCCAGAGGCATCTTCGCAGCTCACCTTGAGCAAAGATCATCACATGAACCTTTCATGGAAGATTTTTGGGTCAAATGCGAAGATGAGTTCGAAGTGAGAAGAAGGAACCATAGCAGATTCAAGCTCTCACAGATTGCAGAATTCATGTCAGAAGACATCGAGGGCGTATCTGAAGACGAAGGAGAAGTTATTCTTTCTTCCTTCTTCACGGGTCTAGTAGATTCACAACCACTCGGCAAGGTAGACTGGTACGCGAAAGAGAGTACGTCTATTGAGGAAAGAACGGGTAGAGTAGTTCAACACAGTCAACTCTACCTGGACAGTAAAAGGACAAGGAAGGTAGTACTTCCCCGATCAGAGCCGCCAGCGGTTCGGTCTACACTACCTTCCACGTCTAGGAGGAAACCCAGACAGAAGAAGATGAGCTTTCCTCCAGAAGGAATGCGGATGTCAGGGAGCACATGGGGGAGAAAAGGAATTGCCAGCACAAGCCGGCAAGAGGTACAGGTGGAGACAGCCACCAATTTGCCTAAGACAGTTGAGACCGCTGCAACTACACAAGAACCAGTGATTGAAATAATCGCTGTAGAGGCGGAAACCATTGTAGAAGAAGTTGTAGCAGAAGCGGTGCCAGTGATAGAAACAGAGCCACCATCTTCACCACCATCAGAGAGGTCACAAAGTCCTATTGATTTGGACTCGCCACCACGAGACATTGCCACGGCACAATCTCGTTCTTCTAGCATTCAGGGGACCTATGTTCCTCCTCCCAGCGATGCTAGCCGAGATTCTATCTGGCTGGAAAGCTCGCTTGGGAGAAAGAGGGAGAGGCCTTCATATCAGCTTGACTTCTCTGAATTCCATCATGCCCCCCAAGACATGCCGGTAAAGAAGTTGAAGAAGCAGACACATGTAGAAAAGAATGCAGAGAACGAGGTCATCATAGAGACTGCTGCCCCACCTGAAGACAAAGATATACATAATGTGAGGGTTGAGGATTTCCCGCTTTCAAAGGTGAACCTTGGAAAGACCACTCGACAGGTGGAGGCAGACCTTCTTGGAATTGCCTCGGCGAGTGTCAAAGAAAGGATGACAAAAGATGGACAAGACAAAGCAGCCTTGAAGGCTGAAATCCGTCAACTAAAGTTGTACATTTCTAGTTTGATACATGACACTCCAAACTCCTCGGCTTTGCCTCAAGGACTGTTGGATCTCCCAGCTGAAAGAAACCATCATCAGTTGATTACATACGGTAAACACTTGAGACATCAAGTGGATGAGTTTGTTGTCAAAGGGCGGTGTGTGTTGACGGAAGCATATTAGCTGAGAGACAGAGCACATGGACTTCGATCAGAAATCCAGAAGTCAGATATAAAGGCAGCTCAAGAGAGGCCGAGAGAGGAGGCGACAGTTGCTGATTTGCAACAAGCATATGAATCAGTTACGACCACAGAAAATAAACACCATCTCTTTGAGTGGAAAGAACAGGTGGCATACAAGGTGAGAGCCTATGATGCCAACTCTGTGGAGCTAATTGACTATAGACGCTTCGTCGCCAATATTATCAACTTCGCAAAAACGTTGGTAATATCCTTCCCTGAGTTAGAATATCAGCGGGAAGGAGGAGAATATGTGGAACTTGAAACCGTGCAGACACGATTCCAGGATGTCATCCGATCTTCATTCCTTGAAGATCCCAATGGCTGCAAATTAGCCAAAATTGCAGCCATGTATGTCCAGTTAGATGAAGCAGCTGCCCAATGCATAACCTATCATCAGCAGCTTACGACGGGTGAAGAAATGCTTAGACGCCACATGGTCATCTTGAAGAGCATTAATTGTCCGGAGGCCGAAGAGGTCAATGACTGGATAGAGACTTTGTTGACCAGTGGTGAAGAGGTGTAAAGCACCAAGGGAGGACGTCCTACCCTCCAAATAGCATTAATGATGACTGAAGTCAACTTGATGCCCCTTTCCAAATTGACTCCAAATCTCCACAGATCATGCATGTCAGATCCCACTAATCTAGGATGTCTATTTGACTCCCACGATTTGTGGATCTCAGATCTCCTCAAAAGGTGGATGTCTATTTGGGGACACATTTGTAACATAAGTTCACTTTTAGTTAGGTGTCAGTCAACTGAGGTAGACTTCCAGTTTGACTTTTGTTTAGTTTCAGTTAACTGAAGTAGATTTCCAGTTAACTGTTTGCTCACCTACTTTTAGACATAGAATAATATCTTGCTGATTGGCAAGAACTGTTTGTTAACTCAAGGAGATTTTAGGGTTGCCTACTCCTTTGAGTTTCTATAAATATGAGCCTTAGGTTCTTTATTTGTTTAACCTTTATTTGCTAGCAAAATTGCTGCGCCACTGTTGCCAGAGTTCGCTTGTTTATATCTGTTCACTCTTGGATGAGAGTTCGTTGGTTGATCGCAATTGTGCATGATTTGGTGCCTTTGCTGTCCCGACCTTTGTAATTCTTTGAAGAATCTTAAAGAAATAAATCAGGTGGTGCAAGCTTGATTGATCTAATTATTTGAGTTATTCAAAGTCTTGTTTTTAAATAGTGCATTGTTTCAATCTCCTCCTTGGACAGGTGTCATCGCCTCCTTGGATATTTTGTCATCAATCATTATCGTTTGATGTTGTTTAATGATCTTTCTTGCAGCCTAGACTTTGGACAGGTGTCGTCACCTCCTCGGGAATCCTGTTAGAAAGGCCATCGTCCCTTGTTGTTTCCAGTGAGCTGCTTCCAAGCCTATACCTCGGATAGGGGTTCCTCCTCCTTGGCAAGTCTCAGATCCAGGTTACCGTAACGAGTGTTTGCTTGTATCGAGCCCTATCTTGGTATATATCCGAAGGTTCAGAGCCTCGGCCATATTCCATTGAGACGGAGGATTCAAGTGATCCAACCATACCATTTCGCTCCTATGCCCTCATGCTCTGTTTTTCTTGAGGAGGTAGGATAGTTTAGAAGCTTAGTTAGTCATAGTTAAGATCTGCGGAAACCAGAGAAAAAGCTTAGCTACGGCGCATTGGTTTATGCACCCTTGTGTCCTACCGCTGAGTAAAAAGATAGGAAATCTTAGTACACCCCTTTTTTACAGTATAAAATCAGCAAAGAGAGATCTTCCTCTCTATAATCCGAAGAGCATGTACTAACACACTTGCAATAGCTGTCCGTTTCCAATAAGCACTCCAGAGGTGCTAATTGAAACGCCAACATTACCAACATATTTTAATCCTATAATACAAGTCAAAAGTGAGTTTAGAGAAAGGAAAGCATAAATAGATCTTGTGGAGTCAAATTTTGATATCCAAGCAAATGCAAATTGAAGAGTTGAATGCCATTTACAATGACAGTAACCACATCGTAGACATGTCAGACATTACCCAACCTAGGTATTGCATATCCTTCCCCAGTATTCTAGAGGATTAGGCACACCAAATAAATGCCAATTCCTAAAACAAAAATTTTAGAGAAAAATAAATTGACCTACTAATTCTACAGGAAACCACTAGATCAAGCTCCTTGCACATAATGAAGCATCTGGGAATATGGGTCAGCAAGCAAATTATATTTTTCCAATCAGTCTGAACAATTATCTAATGGGAGCCAACTAGGTATGCTTTGTAATCACATAACTACTTCCACTAGGGACTCACTTTTAACTGCCTGATGTGTGAATTTAAAGAAGTTTGCTGCATTTTCAATGTATAGATTCCCCTTATGGAAAGAACAACTTAAGTCAGCTCTCCACCTAGGTAATGACAAATGTGACACAGAAACCCATCTTCGTTGGGTATTTCAAGTTTTCAACACAATATAGTATCCATAAGAGAAAAGAGAGGTCAATAATTCAATCAACAAATTTTTGACTAGCTCACTTGGATGGAAACATATAGATTAATGATGGACCTGGTGTTTTGCAAAGGCATATTGACATAGAGCAACACACATAAATGGAAATAAGATATTACAGAAAATTTGGATAGGATTATAATCTCTAGCAAATGGCTAACCACTAAAAATCATTAGAAGATGCTTAACAACTAAAAACCAAATATCTGCAATATTAGAATAATAAGATAATAAAGTACATGCTTGCACTTTATTTAGTTAGTGGTAGTTAGCCTTTTATGAGGTTGTTATAACTGTCGTCTATTTTTAGACTAACTACTTTCTATTAGCATATGTTCAATAATATAATGCAATGTCCTCAACTTTTTACCGATCTACTTTTTTTTTTTACCAACATTGGTATTAGAGCTGGATCATGTTGAGGAACCTCAGTTAGGTACAACACTGATTGTATGGAATTTGAAGGTCAGGAAGCGAGGTTGAAATTGTGAGCATTGTTTGTAGTTGCATTTGAAGGTTTGAAAGTTTGTAAGTTAGGGGCCAAAAAGTCTAAAATCCTCAAAAAATAGTGAGAGGAAAATGTGCTAAAGGTTGTGGGCATTCAAATCGACTGGAAATCTCAGAATTGCAAGTGTTAAAAGCATCTGGTTATAGGCATTTTCCTCTAAAAATTAGTAAAATTATGGGACACACAAATAAGCTGCAAAAATTAGTAAAAATTAAAATTGTGGATGTATTTCTCTCAATATCATGTTTTGTAGTGCTGTAAGGAATCACGACAAGAATTAAAATGAGAAAATTGCAATTCAATTCAGTAAGAAGTGAGAAATTTTTGCAGTCACTCAAGCACGTTTTAGACATCTTTTGCAGTCACAAAAATTTCCCCGATCATTTTCCAGTCACCGCCAGGACATTTTTTTGATGTGTTTTTACCAAACTACGGCATGTGGGTACTGCCAACAAATTATGGGTATTTTTCAGAAGTTTCAAAAGATTTTTAATATTCAGACTTCAAAATATTTAGAGAAGTTTATCTTTTGAGGCCACTAGAAAAATGACAAATTTATAAAATCTATCATTGCCAAAGACATTGAAACTCATTGAGAAAAATAATAATATCAGAATATCTAGAATCACAAGATACTAACTATCATTGAATATCAGAAATGTGATAGAATCTTTTAGACATAGAAAGCAGACCTACTAATCACCTAGGTGACTTTGATAGATGTCATAGGGAAGGCTTTCTGATTCTCAAGTTGTCAATTTTAGATGATTTGATCTTTCAAGTCCAAAGCAATACCTTTGCACATAATCTATGGGATAGTTGAAAGATAAATATCAAGTCTGTAAAAAAATCAAAGTCTTGTATTTAAAGAATTTGTTCATTTCTACCAAATTGCACGAGGGGAATCTTTGCCAAACTATCTTCTAAAAATAAAAAAGTATTAGGGATTTGCTTCCTACAGTCAACAAACAAGTAGACGATGAGGATATAGCTGTGTTGACCATTATCAGCTTGCTACCCTCCTTTGAGACTTTTGTGGAGTCTCTAAACCTATTGGCACAAAGCTAGATTTTGACCTTTGGTAAGGTTAGTTCATACTTGTTGTGAAAGGAATGTTGACAAGAGCAGATGGGTGAAGTTTCTTTGGGGAGTTTAAAAGTCACACTTGTTGCACGATTTTAAGGTACACACCTCAATTCTCCTTCTCCCACTTCACAGCCATGGAGAAAGGTTTAGTGCTTCTATTGCTAGAAATTTGGGCATGTGAAGAATGATTGCAGGAAAAGACGGTATGATCTATTTCACAAGCATCAAAATGAAGCTAATGTGGTAGATAGTAGATACTATTGAGGACGACCATGAGGAGTATGCATGGATGGCTTTTTAACACAGTGTTCAAAGCAAATGTTGGTTCTTTGATTTAGGTGCATTCAGATACTTCACGTCTCAAAAGGACTTGTATGTCAGGTTTATTGCTAATGATAGTTATAGGGAATTTTTTTCACTTGGTAACAAGTCACATATCAAAGCCAAGGTTGAACAATTTTTTGTAGGCTTATCATGTGGGCAATAGATCCATAAAGAGGGAATACATTTAGTCCTAGCATAAGCAATTTGCCACATGGCTAGCAACAATGGTTGTAATGCCTTTAATCAAACCCAATTGCCCATTTTTGAAGGAGAAGACTATATTTTTGGGCTATTTGAATGAAGAACCTATTTTGTGGACAAGATATGTGGGAGTTGGTGGAACAAGGTTTTTCAGAACCTGCAAATGCAACAAGATACAATGCTCTTGATGAGAATGACTAGTTGAAGAATAATCATTAGACGGATTCAAAGGTGTTTTTCTCATTGAATCAATCTTGTTCCCAAGGATTCCTACTGCAACAAGTTCAAAAGAAGCTTGGGACATCTACTTCCCTTGTGATTTGTGCTTGACTGATAATTTTGGGTGTGGCTGTGACATTGGATACTTCAATGGGTCTCCTTGATCAAAATTGATGGATCTTGATGAAATTGGTTAGATTTCTATCTTAGTTGTTGAACAGAGTTGGGCAAGTAGGGAATTTAAGGGCCATAAAGAGAGGATACCTTGTAGAAA
>VCHN02004066.1:0-12689 GCA_007115665.2 Sequoiadendron giganteum
AAAAATTAAAACGTCTAACCCAGCTCGTATTGTCCACTGAGAGTGTGTATTGTTTTCATCATTGTTTTTGGTTCCTCAAATGTTTGAAATTTTTCTTTTATCGGATAATGTTGCTCTGATTTTGATATGCTTTATCATAGGAGAATACAGATCATTAAATGATTCAGTCATTTTAACCAACAAGTATGACAAAAGATCCTTAACTGTAGGGGCCGAAAGCCTCAAGATCTATGGCATTGAGGAGATTTCTCGGGATTACACATTGTGATGGCTAGTTGCATTCATTTAAAATATTCTAAAGCCTTTCATTGAGTCCATATTACGTTGGCTAACAACAAGAATAGTGTCATCAATGAATTCATATTACCATGTCTGTAGCGTTCATTTGCCTGTCCATACTTGGCGCGAGTTCCCACAATTTCCTCAATCTTTTATAAGTCCACGTACTTCAAACCTTGCAATGCTTTGTTGATGTGTTGCACAGACTCGCGTATCCACCTTCATGCTAATTCTGCTAGCGGCTAACGTGGATTTAGGAGGAAACCCAACTGTTACATTCAGGCTGGCCATTGGGGGGCCAGATCACCGTCCTCCGTGGTATTTTCTACTGGATCCCTCAACTTATAGGCGCAATTGTTACTTTCCTGCTGCTAAAGTTTTGATTCTTGAACCAGACAGTCTATTTCTTACAGTGCTGGAGAGAAAACTATAGAACAAAGCATAGAAGCGCTTCAAGCAAGAAGTCACTGAAAGCTGAAAGAAATTATAAAATGCAACATCATTCCGCCCACCACTTGCTTCTTCGCTGCTACGTTCCTCTGCATTTTTTCTTTCTCTTCTAAAGCCTGGTATAACATAGAGATTTAATAAATGTTAGTGACAATTCTTTACTAAAAACAATCTAGCAGATCTCCTGAAAGGGAAACGTATCCTCTCAGATGAATACTGATCGACATAGATAGACGCGATGGCATGGTAAGAATGTTTTATTATAGCTTTTAGTACTTGTTGTTTGCAGATGGGGGTTGGTGATATTCAACGGCTAAGTCATGTGCATGACAGGTAATGAGAGGTTCAAATGATGTTGCCGATCATATATCCATTCCTTCATTTAAATGCTCATCAATTGTGGTATGTCGTTCCTTTGCTATTACTGAATATGGTCTGACAGGAGCGGCGGATGGCTTTTAAGATACCTGTCACTCACACAAATGGAATTTTGTTGTATTGTGATACCACTTTTGTCCTACAAGTCATAATTGCCTAAAACTTTCTGTGGCTCTTTATTAACTCTTATTGGGAGGTCTAGCTAAACTGGCACGCAACAGATCAACTAACACGTGAGATAGCAAATCATGGGGTTCTTGTGTCTATACTCATATTAAATTTCAACATATTTAGTGTATTTTTTTACCTCACCCTTGAAGCTCCTAGCTTGGTGCGGGTAGGGGGGAGTTTAGCATAGGCCATAGATATGATTTACATCTGCCAATTGATTTATATCTGACAAATGACAAATCCAAGCTTTTTTCGAGGCAATTCTGTAATTTGCTATGTACTCTAGATATTTGCATATGGAGATGTCTTGGCCCATAGGAAAGCGCAGCCAATCAAGAGTCATTTATGTCTGGCAACGAGGGTCACCAAGATCCCACGCAACTTGGTAGATTTGCATCTGTATTTTGACATTCAATTGTGGCAGATATTTGTAAGGCTTACTAGTTTGTTTACTTTGTCTTGAATGCTCATTTATCTTTGACTGTCATTTGTTGTTGACAGGTGCAGCGTATGGTAGGTGTTCACAATCCCTTCTCCCATTAATCTCCATCAACTTTCAGTCACATCAGCCATCACGCCTATGTAGAGACATACTAACAGATTTGATATGAATCTTTTATTATTATTTTTTTGGCAAATCATGGATCTCTACGTTGAGTGTCAACAAACTTCTTCAAACAGCGGCAGTGCTTGTCTGCAAATATCTTTTTTCAGAATCTTCATTTAAGATGATATTTGGTTTGGGGCGGGTGCTCATTATGTTTTTGTTTATAATCACCTAAGGCATTGGAAATGGTTGTAAAGTATTTGTGTATCACTTAAATGCATTAAGTAGGAATGACACGTCTTTATTATTGAATTCCAAATCTATGCACCTTATTATCATTTCTTTAAATGGGTCATATATCTTATCATACTTCCACATTATGCCTACATTTTGCAAATGACTGCATTCCAAGAAATTACATCTTTTGAAGAATTCTATTAATGTTAGATTTATTTGTTGAGATTACATCGACGGGTAAGGTATTATTATTGATTTTGACATACCTTGTGCATACTTTTATAGTTTTGCAACAAGTGTATACTTCTTATTTGTGATAACTTTGTATTGTTTCCAGGGATAACGTTGGAGTTGATTATCGGAATTGAACAAAGAGGTTGACTTTAGGATCAAGCGCAAATGAAGGCGAATGAAGTAGAGTTTGAGATTTCCTTGAAACCAAGACTTGGGAAAAGAGCATTTTTTAATGCTTGTTTTAAACTATCTAGAGCTTACACTTCTACTCTCGTTTTCTGTTTTAAACCAATTCACTTTTCAATTTGGGTTTAAAATTAATCACTTGACTTGATTTCTTCAAATTGGGATAAAATTGAACCTTAGAAACACTTACTAATTTTCAATTTGGACTTAAAATTGAACAAGGCAATCACACATTTCAATTGGTGCTTAAAACGAACACATCACTGCTTTGAGGTATAAAATGAACAAGTGTCTTTCATGTTTTGCAATATTTTTTTACAAATTAACATCATTGAAATGCGTATGCGCTTCTCTCGCGCTTCATAGCGATCTTGAGAATCAAAAGCATTTTGGTGATATTAACTTGTGAAAAAGATTGCCTCCACACTTTGATTTGGGATCTAAAAATTGAACAAAACATGCGAGTGTGAGCACGACATATTGTGGAGGTTTTCCCCTTTGTTTTTCAACGAAGGTTGTGTGAACGACGGGATATGTTAGCTCGCTTTTGTTTATCTTAGAGGGCCTGCCTTGTGGGAAAAAGTAATCACCCAAGGGAACGACCCAACCGGGAACACGCTAAAGCCAAGCGACTTCCAACCGGTATATAAGTGTGGATATTGGAATAAAGGCCAATATCACGAGGATTATTCCAACGAGATAGACAGCAATGGACTCTCGCCGATGTTGGATAATCCCCCATGAACGGAATGCCTGAATTAGAACCCCTTGTTTAGAAATTGGCCAAAACCTTGTCTATCTTGTTGGTGCAAGAGGTCATGTCCTCTGAAGCTGCCCCACATAACATGCAGTCTTGTTGTGGAAATAGAAAGTATGCCATGGGAGATTTATGGGTACTAATGCTTGGCTGACCCAAATAAGTGAGTGTCGTGGAGGGGAGCCAGTGTGGTCAAGCATTTAGCCATTCGCACAAGATATGCGCAGCTGGATTTATCCAAGTGGGAACCCAACAAGGTATTGTCTCATCAACCTAGGAGTGTGCAAGTGCTTGGAAAAAACACATTGCTTGATCTTGAAAACATTTGGAAAACAAACATACACAAAAACCTTGAAATTTCAAACACCTTGTGGGAAACAAATACCTATTGACGAACTTGCCCACTCTTGCTTTCCCTAGGGATCACATTCCTAGAGGTTTCTAAGTGTGCAAATTCTACCATCATTTGTTTCCAATAAGGATAAACATAAGGAACTTTTGCCCTATTTTCCTCGATTTCCGCATAAAGGACCTTGTGGGATGAAGAAGAAAGTGGGACAATAGACATTCAGTTTGAAAACATAATCAAGCAAGTGATTTTGGTAAAAAGGATTCACTAAGACAAGATAAAAGACAAATTTGATTACACATGTGTTTTCTAACATGATCAAAATCCCAAAACCGAAGTTCAAAAAGCTTAGTGTGAAAGCTAGTGAGGAGCGTCTTGAGATCCTGAATTGTTTGAAAGGTTTGCTTTCCTCCCATAGGAAATATAGCATGTTCTTCAACACCGAGGTCTTGTAAGAAGAAGTGTTATTCTAGGTCAAGTCTAGGATCAAATTCAATCACTTTCATCCATCTCTCAACCATCAAAATCAATCAAAAGTCACCTCATCAACAACTCTTGGAAACTTTGTAAACATCTTTTATGCTAAACTTTTAGGCGAAATCAAATCACTTTGTTTGACTTAACACATCTAGTCAAACCATCATCCTATACACGAGTTTTCTCTAGGATAACACAACTTCCTAGGGTTTACAAGTTCATCTTGTTTGGCTTAACACACCTAACCAAATCATCAAATCATCACCTCATTTGACTTGACACACTAAGTCAAACTACCATCTTGTAGGAGTTCACTCTTGGATAACACAACTTCCTAGAGTTTTACAATTACATTTATCACTCTTGTTTGACTTAACACATCTAGTCAAACCATCAATCCAATCATGATCAATCAAAGTCCTAAAAGTTTAGCATTCCCTTAAAAGTTTCTTTAAGAGTTCCATTCATCCATATCACTCATCTTCCATTTATCTCATCCTCATCATCGCTTTGATCCTTCAATTATCCTAGTTCTTCACTTCTTTGAACCTAAGGTTTAGACCGATCTAAAGGATTAGAGGTTCATCTCTTACATTCTTGAAAATTGATCTTCATTTTATGGTTCAAAATCGATCTCAACACAAGAGGGACATGGAATATAAATTTGATCCATCCATCATGAGCAATTCGATTCAACCAAACTATCCAAACCTTGCAATACCATTTGATTATCAAAGCTTGTACAATGCATACATGGGAGCATTATCTCATACAAACATCAATGGTACAACAAATATGAGCATACCCAATCCAAAGTTTGGAACACCTTTCCCAATGATAGATTTAAATCCAAGTCCAAATCTGCAAATCTATCAACCAAATGCTCAATGCATGAGTTTTTCAAACAACATTATCCCACAAAATCCATACATACCAAGTGCAACTTTACCAAACATGACCATTTCAAATCCACACTTGGTAAACTTTGGGGTCGACATGTTTGCAAATCCCCCTAATGTTGTTCAAAATCCTAGCAATATGTTGACGACTCCATATATTGATTCAAGTCAAGGTAACACCATGCAAAATCAAAGTTACCTAAATCCAAGCAATATGATTCCCAACCACAACAATGTTCAATTTCAATCTATCATGCCAAATCAAAACATCATACCAAATCATCCCATTTTTCCATCGATATTGCAAAAACAGATGGAAACCATCCAAGCAACCCCAACAATCAACACCATTCCCATTCCACCACCACCGCCACCACCGCCAAATTACAACACAACCAATTCATTCTCCATCATGTTGCAAACCGCTCAAGAAGCTTCCCGCAAAAGGGCACTCCAAGCCCAACAAGCTACGTAGCTAGTTGCTTAGCAAGCACAAGCGGCTCAAGTAGCCCAACAAGCGCAAGCGCAAGCAGAATTCTACGCACTATTGCAATCAATCCAAGAAGAAGTAGCACAACAAAGAGCCCAACAAAAAGCATTGTTGGCACAAAAACAACATGATGAACAACAAGCGTTGTTGGCTCAACAGCAAACGCAAGCCTTACTCACCCAACAAAGCTTGCAACAGATTCCCACCGCAATTGTTGAAAACAATGATCAAGAGCTATCCATCAATGAACACATTGAAGATGTTCCCATCTCATTCAATGATCAAATCATCACACACCAAGAGTCACTTTTCAATCACGATCAAAACTCACTGACGATACCCAACAATGATCCAATCCAAGAAACACTAACATCATTTGATCCTATGTTTGAGAACATTGACAATCCCTCCACCAAAATTGTTGAAAACAATGATCAAAATCAATCCATCAATGAGCACATTGAAGATATGTCTACCCCATCCATTGATCAAATCGTCGTTCATCAAGAGCCACTTTTTAGTGATCTATTTCAAGATGTGTTACAATTATTTGATCCCATTGACATAATCTACGATCCATCAACCAATGATCATATCAAAAATATCTCTACATCGCCTTGTGAGTTAGAGGACATATCTCAAGAATGTATTCCAAAGCATGATCAAAATCTTCCATCAAGGTCTAGCAATGGCCCTTCCAAAGACATATTGACATCCTTCAACCTCACGATTGAGAATAGTGAAAGAATCTTTGACACTACACTTGATCCAAATCGATTCAAAGAACAAGTGGATATTAATCCACTTCCCATGCCTAAGGACGATGTCCAAGAACCCCTTGTAGACAATCCATCCTTTGAAATTGACCCATGTCAAGAATGTGATCAAAAGCATGGCAAAAGCAATTCTAGAGTTAGTCAAAATCAAGAATTTGTATCCCCGAGATACTACAATGATCTAATGGGCACTCTTTTATCTATACAAGATGCCGCAAATGATGACCACATCCACATAGGACATACTCCTCCATCTACCCATAAGATGCTTTCTTTGGATGGACACGTGGATGATCTTCAAAAACAAGAGTCTCATACTCTTCAAATCATTACCAATGAACAAGAGTCTCCTACTCTTAACATTTGTACACATGATCAAGATGTAGACAAATGTAGAGACATATCAGAAATGGGTCAGGAAGACGGTTTCTACATAAGTCGTGAATCAGAAACATCCTATGAAGTGAGTCATGAGGAAGACTTTTGTGTAGACAGCGAAGCATCAACACTTCTTAAAGAAGCACTACAATTTGATATGTCACAAGATCAAGTTGAAGATATCAATCAGGCATTCATCCCACTTATGGAAGATCCTATCACTTATAAACTTGGATCACTCACCTTTGTAAGGGAAAATCATCTTATCAATAAAAGAGCTATGACATTTGAAGATCTGCCACAAAGCAGAGAAGGAGCAACACCTTATTTCCAAGGTAAATCATATCCTATGGCAAATAAATTTTTTCAGCAGATGAATTATCAAGGCAGAGGATTAGGCCTACATGAACAGGGTATCCTAGAACCAGTGCAGATTTTTGGCAATCCTAAGCATCAAGGCCTTGGTTACTCAACAATCAAGGGATCTCAACATATTGGTAATATTATCACCATACTGGGGGCAACTTCGTCTCGAGCAAACATCAACATAGGGAGCACAAAGAATCCTTATGATGAAACTGATGCCAATACTACAACCCGCCATGTCACGAATCTTCATCCACCTATCACCCCATCCACAAATTGGGACCAACGTCAAAAGAAAGATTTGAATCAAAGGACGAAGCATGAAGGACAAATCAAATACAAGTGGATACCAAAGATTACAAAGAAATATTATCCCTATCAAACTCCATCAGTCAAAGAAAGTATGGGGCAAAATAAAAATGGGGCAAGTATCCATCAAAGATTTCCACAAAGGAAAAAGCAGGCTTCTCAAGCAACGTACAAAGTGTATCAAGCAGTTGGTCCAAATTCCATGCACACTTCCATAGCCACCCATTATTGCTCATCTTCCCAAGTTTGGAGAGTCAAAGGTTCCAAACCATCAACCAATCCATATTTTATCCCTAAACACACTCCATCCATGCCTCCATGCATAATATCCAATTCTCACATTGACCATGTGTTGACAACGACCCTTCATCATAAGGATTCAGAAGGCACTCTATTGTGATGTGCGCACAAAGACAGAGTTAGGTCCATTATCAGCAAAACAGAACAGATTTCTCAAAAGTTGCATTCAAGTGCACGTATCTTGGCAAAGCAACTTCTTCAAGCAGGATACCGATGGCACGTTATGACAGAAGCATCAACATCAGCACCACCAAGTGGTTCAGCATCAGCTTAAAATCTCTCAGAAAATATAAAAAAAAATAGAAAAATGTCCTGAAAAAATGGTCACCTTGATGAAAACTTGGCAAACAGGCATCTTGGCGACAACAAAAAAATCAAAAGATCAAAAAATCCAAAAAATCAAAAAAAGGATTGAAAACAGTAAAGAAAAAAATCGTCCTCTAGTGAAAACCACTTCAGTGGCGCTTTGGACAAGTACCATGATGAAAACCTGGCAAACAGGGGTCATGTGTAGAATCAAGCATCTATGTGCGCCAGTTCACAAGAAAGCATCTTATCACATCCATAATGAAGCCAACATTCCATCCATATCATCCATTCATCCATGAACCGTTTATCCAATCCAGTTTCCATCTACATCCATACTCCAAGTTATCTTGATCTTGGAAAATTTTGGAGCACACTTTACACTTGTTTATGGTAAACATCTTGACATGGGTCATTTTCATTGATCCCATCCTATCCAACGCTATCTGAGCCTTGAAGCATTATCCGAATGAGCGTTCCTCTATTTTGAGCACCCTTATCTTATCGCAAGATAATCCATATCCATTTGTATCCAAGAATTCACCCATGGTATTCCAAACATTGCTAGACACTGGGGGCAGATATTTACATCTTGCTTCGAGAATAAATCTTGATCTATATCTTCCCACTTATGTGGTGATCCGAACATTGGAAAACATAAAATCAAATTGGTCAAAACATTTGTGAGAAAAAATCCCAAATCACTAGCCCATGGCATATTTTGACAAGAAAACATTCCTTATCAAGCGTTATCCTTCATCGAACATCAATCCAACAATCCAGATCAGTCGCATCTAATGCGCACGTCAGCATCACATGAAATCATCAAAGCAATTTTGTTCTAACTCAAGCTTCATCAATCTTGATCAATCGAATCCAATCAATCATCACTTTGTTTGACTTAACACACTTAGTCAAACTATCATCTTGTGCACGAGTTTACTCTAGGATAACACAACTTCCTTGGGTTTACAAGTTCATTATCATCACTTTGTTTGGCTTAACACACTTAGCCAAATTATCAAAATCAACACCACCTCGTTTGACTTAACACACTTAGTCAAACCATCCTATTTTGTACAAGTTTACTGCAAGATAACACAACTTCTTGGAATTACAAGTGCATTATCACTTTCGTTTGACTTAACACACTTAGTCAAACTATCCATCCATCAATCTGATTGATCAACATTAAGCTTGGTTTTCAACAAAATCCCAAAACAAAGCACTGATATCATATCATGTCCATATCCGAATTGTCAAAATCATGCGAAAATTCCAAAAACATTCAAAACATTCATCAAAAAAATTCCAAAAACATTCAGAAAACTCATTCAAAATCCAAAAACATCCAAATCATTCAAAAAATCCAAAAACATGTCAAAATATCGAAAAATCTTCAAAAAAATTCATCATTGAGTCTTGTCAATCTTTCACCTTGTCGAACTACGTCGTCTCTGAGCTTGAACGTAGGCAAGGTTGATCTTTGATCATCCCCCGAGATAGTTTGCGTCCGTCGCATTGGCATCCGTTTGCCCATCTAGTTAGGCATCCGTCGCATTGGCATTCGTTTGCTTATCTTTTATACATTTAAGTCATTCTTTATGCGTCCGTCGCATTGGCAATCCATTTGCCCATTCATTTATGCGTCCATCGCATTGGCAATCCGTTTGCGCATTCATTTATGCGTCCATCGCATTGACATCCGTTTGCCCATCTAGTTAGGCGTCCGTCGCATTGGCATTCGTTTGCTTATCTTTTTTACCTTTAGGTCATTCTTTATGCGTCCGTCGCATTGGCATCCATTTTCCCATCTATCTCATCCGCAGTCAAGTCAATTGACACAAAATCCAAAAACATTCATAAAATCTTGAAAAAATACTCAAAATATTGGAAAATCTGAAAATCAAAACAGCCTCAAAACATTTCAAAACACCAAAAACATCCAAATATCTGAAAAACCCAAAATGGTGCACCCGTTCCATCTCGCTTTCACCCACAATAATCGTCATTCCTAATAAATCAATCGTCGCCTTCATCCTTTGGTGAAGCAATCAAAAGCAAGTTTAGCAGGTTCCAAAGTGAACACCTAATCGTCAAGGTCTCAAGTCTAGATTCGTAAGTCAGCAAGTTGGTCAATTCGGAGTATCAATAGCTTATCACCCAAATCAGTCCTACCAAAACCCTGATCACTACATGTCCTAGGATGAAGCTTTCCCACGATGGACATAAGCATCAGGTACCTCGCAGTAGTTTAGCCTTGGCTAGTGGTACGAAGAACATCAACTTGTTTGTTTACTTTATCTTGGTCTTTTTGACTTATCTTATTTTGCACTCATTCCAAGGACCTCTCGATGATGCCTAAACAAAATAGGTTTAGAGAGAAAGGAATGGGGCAATGATCATTATCTTTTTATCTGTTGTGCTTGTTGGATGTTCTTGTAAAATAACTTGGCGAATACTTGCTTTGTTGGGTCCGTCCTAGCAGGGTTTCCGTATGTCAAGTGTGAACAAGAGCACTCCTATCTGATTGTCGAGTCAGAGTCCATCACACTAGGCGCAACGCCATCTTGGTTCTTAATACCTTGATGCATCGCCCCTATGTGTGTTATCAAACATAAAGAAAGTTACGCTCTTTATCTCCCATTCCTGGATAAGCAATACATCATCATCTTTCATCATCATCTCTAATAAAGTTGGCTTGTTGAACTTCTGCCTCTTCTTGGATTCAAGGGTTGATCCCTCTCATTCTTCTACCTTCTTTCATGCTAACAATGCATCCATCCTGCATCCATGTTGCATTCATCCTCTCATCTTGCATAATCACGTCATATCATTATAGGACAACATCATCCATCTCATCCATCTCAAATGCATCACATAATCATTTAACATGCTTAAAATAATATAGATTTGTTATTCTAAGCATCTTTTGAACATCTCATCTACATCATCATTATCATATAGTCTAACCATCCATACATCCATTTTGAACCTCTTTGTCGCGAGATCCACCTCAAATTGTATCTTTTCGCTCGATCTCTCGAGGGGGCAATGTACTAACGTACTTATTTTCACTGGGGCATCCGAAAAAACCAAAGAATTTTTTAATTTCGATGCCGACAACATCATTCTTTGAACCAATGCAACAGGTACATTGCTTCAAAGAGGGGCAAAATGTAGACATCCAAAAATAACATTATGCATTCCACTGTAACTAACATCATGCATCATACAAATTAACATTCATTTCAGCTATTAATCAGTTAAAGCAATTTATTGATTAATTTCCTAAGGTTCATTAAATAAATTAATTATTTAATCAAATCCTTAAAGTTCTTCTCATTTGATTTAATAAATCAAACTGATTTAATCAAATGTCAAAATCCCTAAAATCTCCTAAGTTAATTAATCTAAATTAATTAACTTCTAATCATGATTATCATTCTCCAGCTTTTGACTCAGCTAGAGTCAAAATCCAAACTCCTAACTAACCCACCCACTTGCACCAATAAATCATTTATTTGATTTATAATTCCTCTAATTACATTCAAAATGGCATCAAAATGGAATATTCTTCCAATTTGAATCTCTCCCCCAAAAGGGACTTGTCCCTTCCAACAAGGTTTTAAATGCTATTTGCACAAGTCAACATAGCATTTATTACACCTTTCATCCCCCCAAAACATGTCAAGTCTTTCAAATTCAAATTTGAAAGTGGCACATTTGCCAAGACTTGCACATTCCTCACCCTCTCATAGCTTGACAAGTGTCATCTTGTCATTGGCTTGTGAATTATCCCACATTCATCAAACTCTTTCAATCTCCTACCCTTGAATCTATAAATGCAAGGCAAAACAACTCAATTGGACACAACACACAACTCATGCTCATTGTAAGGTTACTCTCTTCATAAGAGAACTAATCTTATTCATCACCACACCATTTGCTTAGCAATTTCATCTTGAGGCAAGGTTGCTCTCTTCATTTGAGAGTCAATCTTGCTCTTCACCATTATTTTGATAGTTTTTCTTATCATGGATTGGGAAAGGGCAACTTCCTACAACACTAAGTTGCACCAATCTACTATGGGATAGGGATGATTCATGTTTTATGCATTGTTCTTATTAGTTGCATTGTTTAACATGATTCTATATTTCATAGGGATGTTTAAGTTTGCTAATTTAAACTGACTTTTGTGCTAACAACATAAAATGGTTTAGGTTGATCTTGCAGATTTTGACATCTACACTCCCCCACCAGTGAAGAGGAAGGTGATAGTGATACTGAAAACACCCAATCTCTGCCTCATACAAATGAATACAAATGGGAGTTTATTTCTCACCTTGGTGCTACAAAAAATGTTTGCTTTGAATAGTTGTAACCATTAGGTAGATAGGACTTTGATTTAAATTATATGTGGAATGCACACCATGTTCCTTAAAATCTACTTAACATTATTGTAGATTTCATATCAAAAAGTAAATTACATACAACTAAATATACTATTTTCCCACTAGCTACACTTGCACTTTGTCATCAACTATCTCTTAAGAAATACCTTTCTCTAAATATCATTGAACAATAGTATCCTCACCAATCTTCATTATCACCATTGTGTATGATTATTCAAGGTACTACTGGTACAGGTAAATAATTTCTTATATAGAATATCCAGAAAATACTATATACATTGATGAAATGAGCTTCTTGGGGCCCAAGTTGTTACTCAAAATAGATAACTGATTGCAACAAGCATTTCCTGCTAGACATATCTAGCCATTTAGTGGTGCCTATATT
>VCHN02001613.1:0-21138 GCA_007115665.2 Sequoiadendron giganteum
CAACCCTCAATTCTCAACCCTCAACCCTCAACCCTTAATCCCTCAACCCTCAATCCTTAAACCCTAAACCCTCTACCCCTTACATTGGACCCTGAAACTAATCCGTCAACCATATACCCTCAAACCTATACCCTAAACCCTCCACCCTCAACCAAGTAAACCCTTAACCCTAAACCCTTAAACCTTCTACCCTATACCCTCAACAAAATACCCTGTACCATCGACCCTATTCCCTCAACCCTCAAACCTTAAACCCTAATACCCTAGAAACCATGAAACCTATAGGCCCTCCAACCTAATATCTCAACCCTATACCCTCAACCCCTACAACTTTCTCTCTATCTATACTTATCACCTCTCCCTCCTTCCCTCCCTCCTTCCTACCTATACTTATCCCCTCTCCCTCCCTCCTGCCCTCTCTAATTTTCTCTATCTACCATCTCCCTCTTTCTACGTGCCTCTCATTCAATCAATCCCTACCACTCTCTCTTGCTCCCTCTATCCATCTCTCTCTATGTCCCTCCCACTCTATCCCACTCTCTCCCACTCCCTCTCTCCCCCTCTCTCTCATGTCTCTCCCTCCCACCCCCCTCTCTCTAGGTCTCTCCCTCTAGCAACCTACCTAAGTAACTCTCTCTCTGTCTCTCTCCCCTCTCTCTATCTATCCTTTCCACCCTACCTAGATAAGTCCCTCTCAATCCACCCCCCTCTTTCTCTACCTCTATCAGGTCACTCCCTCCCACACCCTCTCCCTCTCTCAGGTCTCTCACTCTCACTCCCTCTCTCTCCTCTCTCTCACTCCCTCTCTTTCACACTCCCTCTCACTACCTATCTCTCAAGTCTCTCCCTCTCACCCCCTCACACGCTCAAGTCTCTCCCTTTGACACCCTACCTACATAACTCTATTTTTCTCTCTCCATCTCTCCGTCTCTCTCAATTCTCGATCTCCCACCCCCCTCTCTCTCTCCCTCCCTCTATCCCTCCCACCCTACCTAACTAAGTCCCTCTCACTCCAACCCCTTCTCTCCCACTCCCTCTCTCTTAAACTCTCACTTCCACCCCCTCTCCATCTCTCCAGAATCTCTCTCTCTCTCTCTCTAAATTCTCCCTCCCTTTAAATACATTCGTAAATACATACATACATGTGTAGATATAATCTTACATACATACATACAATATATATGCATTGATACATACAGGCATATGTACATACATACAAGCATGCATACATGACATACAAGCATACATGTATATACAAACATACAAATATATCAACATACATTCAATATATTGGCATTTAACATAAAGGAGGACATAACACGAGCGCATTATAATGCACTCGAGATATGTCTTAGTTGACATGTTTCCCGCAAAAGAAAAAATAATGTCAAAACTGAAATATAACGTGAGTGCGTTATAACGCGCTCGCGTTATATCTTGCTTTGGGAATTCCTGAGCCTTAGGCTTGGTATTTTCCTTGGATTACCAACCCAAAGGCTTGGAAGGCATTCCCAACGACCAGACATGTGTTTTTAAAAAATCTACCATATTTCACATAATCGAGTTCGTGCTCACCGTCAGGATTGCACGTGGTTCAATATCAAAAAAATCGAACACGTGGGTAATGTTGGGTTCTCTCTTAGCTATCCAACAATGTAATTTTTTTCACTTTCTAAAAATGTTAAGCCTTTCATCCATAATTTATTTTATTTGTATGTCTTTTTTTTGCCAAAAAACAGTGTTTGGTATTTTTTTCGTTATAAATTAACCGTTCATCGAATTTTCAAATAAATTACATTTTTATAAACTAGACTCCATTCTACAAATTTAAAAAAATAAAAAATAAAAAATTCAATTAGTTTCCAAAATTTGTAGGCGTAGCACGGCCAAAATTTTGTTTTTTAAGAAATGTCCACTTCGAAAATTAGTAAAAAATCAAATATTCATTAAAAAATTATTAGAAAAATCATGCATCAACTACATACTATTAGCTAACTTTTGACTCTTGCGATTTTGAAAATACTAAAAAAGAGTTCACCGTACGAGGGTTGTACAAGAGTTGTTATGTTATGTTTTTTTGAAAAAAACAACACCAATTTGTGTACGTCCCTCTTTTGAACCCCTTAATATCAACCATTTTAAAAATAAATGAGTATAGGGTGATCCCACAATAGTGGTTTACAATTTTTGGGCAAACTAGACACTGCAATTATTATTTTTAACTAAATCTTCATATTTGGCCACCTATAGTGACTAAACCATGAGGAATTTGAAGATGATGAAAACTAGAGTCTCATCACATTTTGTCTGTAGATTCTAAAAATATTTTTTTCAAAAATTTTGGAATCAGATTGCACTTTTTTTTCCATCTCCCATGAAAACTGGTTTTACTCAGAAAACAACATTTCTAAAAAGTGATGCTCACCGTATACAACATAACTTTTTTTGTTTGAAGGATAAAATTATAATTTTTTTAAATTTAGATTTGTAACTACGATATCTAGCACTTGCATTTGGTCTCATAGATTTTTATTGAATATTTTTTCCTTAATCAAGTTTCGAAGTCAAACCAATTGCAATTCAGACATAGGCAGACTGTATACAACATAACTTTTTATGTATGTATCAAAATTCATTTTTTCTTTTTTTAATGGATCAAGGACAGCAATACCCAGCCTTAGCATATTTTAAAAATTTTTATTTTGATAATCTGCTATTTTTCCACATGTGCAGACCAGAGAGCTTCATTTTCGATGAAAAACCTATGTTTAATAAAACTAAAAAATAAAATACATAATAAAACCAAAACATATTAAAATTTAATTCGTTGGATAGCTCGTTCTGAGGACTACGATTTTCTAGTTGGGTTTCTGAAGTCTTCTGCATTTTCATTTTCAAATTGAGCTTCGAAAGATAATTTTTTACAAAAATAAATGATTTTTTTGGGAGGTTGGGGAATAAGGGTGTTCGGCCAAACCTTTTAAAAAGATTTGGTCGAACATAGGTTCGGCCGAATCCCCTTTAAAATAATCAAAGAAATTATTTTAATGGGGTTCATTCAAACCACACAAAATTGGTTCGACCGAACCCCCTCACTATACATCCGGAAGTCAAACATCTTTTCTAGGTTTTTTTGCATTTTTCTGAGCTCCTGTGTAAACGACGGTGACCCTCGTGCTTCCAACCCTGTTAACTGAAAAAGACATTTTACAGGTTAAAAAATGATGAATATTTTGATAATGTTTGTTATTGTTGTGAATATTTTGATAATGTTTGTTATTGTTGCATTTGTTTTTACTGTTATAAGTTTTTTTAAGTTTTTGTGACAGATTTTTTGCGTTTTGGAGAAAAAATTGTTGTTGGTTTAAATCAATCATTTATATTTTGAAGAAGAAAATGGGACAAAAAGCAAAAAGAAAAAACAAAGCTCAACGAAAATTTTCAAAAGATAAAGAAGAAAATAGACGCAAACAAAATTTGACAAATTATCATAGAAGGAAACAAGGTACGTGTTTATTTCTTCTTTTTCTCATCAAATATGGGTAAATTTATTTATTTACAATTTAGCGGGTTTATCATATGTTTTATCTAGCAATAAGGAAAAATGCATCAAATAATTGATATATAAGAAAATTGAAGGTTCCTCATTTGATTTTTTTGGAAATGAAAACTCAAATGCACATCATCAATGAGTTCTATAAAACTAAAATCTGCAAGTTATCACTAGATTTTATGAATCCTTATACTAAATATTTTACTAGTTTTGATCTACAATATATTCTCTTTATTTGTATTTTTTTGTGGCACCCAATTTTGCATCTATCTATGTTTATGTCCTTCTTTAAATTATTATATTTATTTCATCCAATTGTGCATCATCAATTATATAGATATGGTAGAAACACCATCTTTCACCAGTATTTCCTCCTCTATCTTGGTATCTCCCTTTGTATCAATACATGAAAATCAATAGTAGGGAAATCATTATGTATAACCAAATTGGATAAAAGAAGATGACACAAGATAATTCAACAAAAAAGAATTTCTAAACTCATCTAAAAAACCTAAATAGTGATAATTAGTTGAGAAGGCGGGGATAGCTCAAACACCCCACAAACACACAAAAATTGGTAAAAATTATAAATATTATAATAAATAGAATCATATTAGTTAACAATAACTATTTTTGGATTATGATAGATTTAACAAGTACGATGAATATACACATAAAACATACATTAACTAAATAAGTTTATATGCGAGGAACATATAATGTAGAAATATGTATCTAAAATAATATTTTCTAAATTTTCTAACACATAATCTAACATTAGAATTAGAATATTCTTCATAACAATGAAATAATTCATAAAAAAATAAACATATTGATAGTAAAAATAAAAATGTATTGAATTTGATTACCTAAATAAAAAGTTGAAAGTTTTAACTAACTTTATTCCTAGATAAGATTAATAACACAAAAATACTATCCAAAATAGATAAATCAACAAGTGTAAATGGTCTTATCTAAATTGGTTTCACCTATATAAACTATGCAACTTATTTTTCCTATAAAAAAAAGTACTATATTTTTATTAAACAAAATATTAAAAATGGGATTTAATTATAAACAAAGAAAAACCTAGAATGAAAGTTGAGAAATAGATATCTTGAATCATGTGATAGGAATCTAGAATATGAATCAATAGAAGATAATAAAAATTAAATCATGTTTCCTAGATGGTAGCATGACTACATTAAGACCTCTATATGACTACATAGATTTTTGTCAAGTACATAAAAAATACCAGTTTATGCAAAAAATTGAAAGTCTATAAAATAAGAATAAAATACACAACCAATAACAAGAAACTAAATAGTAGAATAACACATAAATTTTGTAAAATAAATTAAATGATATAAAATGGTCATAATGTTATTTAAAATGAACTCTAAGATAATATAATTATGATAGATAGGAAAAGAATACATGTAGCTAGTTCCACAAAGGGAAAGGGGTGAATTTTGGTTATCTTACCAATATTGTCAAATCCCTAATTTGGTATTTTTACCTCCACAAATAATCAAATAAAAATACATTAGATTAATATGGTTGTGCTCTTATCCTATGTGCATCTAGAACTAAGATGAGTGCAACATAAAAAAAAAAATATAATCTATAGCAATAAGTGCATCCCTTAGATATATGAAAAAAGAAAATTTGAGAAGATGGATCAACAAGCATTTCCAAGAGAGATATGAATCTACAAGAAGAAATATGAAAATTTGTGATTATGATATTTTCTTAGGTAGCTTCCTCAATGAATATAGCCATCTAAATATGTCATCTTCTTCTAGACATCTCTTTCTTTTGCTATAGATTCTTATCATAATCTTAATCTATATTCATATTCAAAGATATATGCACTATCTAGCCCTCCATGATGTATAAAATGTTAATTCTTCTTTTTGGGAGTCAAAGATTTCATTACATTCTACATGAACCAATTTGAGATTAAACAAAATTTTAAAAGCACCAAAGAGTCATTTTGAATCTCAAACACCGCAAAATTTATTTTTCCTTTAAACCCAATAGGTTCAAGACCTTTATATTAGATACCATGTGCTAATGAAAATTTTGGATCTTCTCCCTCATCTAGTACTATATCATAGGGAGTATCATGTAAATTTGGTTTCCCAAGCTCCTCCTAATTTATTTTAAGAATAATTTTAACATCTACTCCCAAGTTTATTAATATATTTTTCATCCATAAAAATGAGTTCTATATGATTGTGCCCATTTAAAAATATTAAGATGTGAAAGAGATGCATTTTGTTGTAATTATCATGTTCTTAGAATTAATGTCTATTCTAACATGTTCCAAGCCAAAAATTAAATTATGAGTGTTGAAATTTATATATATTTGTTGTTTTATAATTTGAAAATTAGATTTTGTTCAGTATTAATAGATAGGGATTGAAGGTTGAGACACAAATCCTAACGATCTCTCATAATGGGATACCTTATCTAGAAGAAAAATAAAATATTTGAATTTACTAGATCTTGACTATCTACTTAGGTACAAAGAGGCTCATAGACTTACAACATGCTATCTAAGAATTTTGTCCCGATTTTCTATCTTTTTTTTCAATTTTTTTTTCCTATTCTCTTTATTTCTAGATTAGAGTTTTTTTTTGTTTGTGCTACTAATCTGTTTGTTTTAGCATGTGTCCAGCTGGAATTAGCTAAATGTTATTTTAATTGTTTTTTTTCTTTACAACTTGTATTTTACACACATTGGTTAAAAAAGAACAGACATGCAAATGCATATGGGTTAAAAAGGACAACACACTTTATTTTTCATTGGGTTTAAAATTAACTCTTAGATAGAAAACACTACAAACGCTTAAAATTAACCCAGGTTTGCTTGACAAACACTAAAAATGGATAAAATGAACCTTGCGCATTCTTTGTTTGTTCACATTTTGATTTTGGTTTAAAAAGAACACCATGCGAGTGTGATCTGAAATATTCATGTGCTCTTTCTTTGTTTTTAAACAAAGATCAATTGAACTATGAATATTTTGGTTCACTTTTGTTAAGCCTTAGATCTTGGGCCTGCTTTGGTGGGAAAAAGTACTCACCCCAAAGCGACTCAAACCGGGAACACGCTAAAGCCAAGCGACGCCCAACCGGTATATAAATTTGAATGTTAAGGAAAGCTTAGCATTACAGAACTTCCTGCGGACAAGCAATTGACTCCCCAGTACCCTTGTGGTGCGTCAAAACCTATAGAGCCTAACCTCTACAGACTGGGATGATAATGCCTCTCGCGTGGCCTTCTGAATGGGTGCCCAAAATAAATCCTTTGTTTTAGAAAACCACAAACCTTCTATTCTTTGGTGCAGCAACGGTCGTTGCCAAGGCACCCATACCTGCGCAGTTCTTAGTAGAAATGATCAATCTACCATGGGAGTTTCATGGATATTGGAAGCTTGGTTGCCCTGAGAAGTGAGTGCAATGTAAGGGGGAGCCCGTGGGGCTAAGCTTCTGAAATTCATTCGCTAAGGATATGCGGTTCGTGGGATCCATAAGAATACTGTCCTTGCAGCCTTAGGATTTTTTTTTTGTAAATGTCTTCTATGTGGTTGATTTTCATTCTTTACAACACCACGTGTTTTCCAACTATTTTCAGACAACATGAACAAATGAACATCATCCTCCAAATCTAAATCAATACAGTCAAACTATCAAGAGTCCCCTAACACCACCCATGACACTAAGTCACAAAAACCTTCCATTAGTCATACCCACCCTAACCTTGACAAGGGAAATCAACCATCCACATCATATCCTAGTCCTTCATTCATGTCATATCCTAGTCCTCCAATCATGTCATATCCTAATCCTCCATCCACATCATATCCTAGTCCTCCATCCACGTCATATCCTTGCATCGTAGCCAAATTTGGACCTAGAGTTGCATTTGACCTCTTGCATTCTTAACTTATCACATCATATCATACCATTTTCATATATGTCATCTTAGAATCATATCCTTATCATTGCATCCTAGTCCTTAAATATTCCTACTCTTGCATACATAGAATGTATCATTTCACCTAGGTCTTGCATGTACAACCCCTTGCATATATATCAAGATCATATCGTGCCTAAGTTCCAAGTTGCATACATTCCATGTTCAAAATTTAGTCCTTTTCATAGTCATCATTGATCAAATAGAACCCTTAGCTCTTGCACAAGTTCCACTACTCTTCATAGGTCTCAAAACCAATCCATTTTTTTATCTATCGCCCACATCACTTAAGGTTTATCATGGACTTTCAAGTTAGGGAAAATACCATTATCCTTGCATGTCTAGGGAAATCCTTTTGGAGTCCATCATCTCTTGCATACCCTCTCTTGATCATTGTTCCCTTGTGTTTATCCATCATAACCAAATTTGGACCTAGAGTTGCATTTGACCTCTTGCATTCTTAGCTTATCACATCATATATCATACCATTTTCATATATCCTAGATCTTAGAATCATATCCTTTTCATTGCATCCTAGTCCTTACATATTCCTACTCTTGCATACATAGATCATATCACATAGTCGTGTATACATATATATCATTTCACCTAGGTCTTGCATGTACAACCCCTTGCATATATATCAAGATCATATCGTGCCTAAACTTTCCAAGTTGCATACATTCCATGAATTTAGTCATTTGCATAGTCATCATTGATCAAATAGAACCCTTAGCTCTTGCACAAGTTCCATTACTCTTCATAGGTCTCAAAACCAATCCATTTTTTATCTATCGCCCACATCACTTAAGGTTTATCATGGACTTTCAAGTTAGGGAAAATACCATTATCCTTGCGTGTCTAGGGAAATCCTTTTGGAGTCCATCATCTCCTGCATACCCTCTCTTGATCATTGTTCCCTTGTGTTTATCCATCATAACACAAGTCAAGCCTTGCATCGTAACCAAATTTGGACCTAGAGTTGCATTTGACCTCTTGCATTCTTAGCTTATCACATCATATATCATACCATTTTCATATATCCTGGATCTTAGAATCATATCCTTTTCATTGCATCCTAGTCCTTACATATTCCTACTCTTGCATACATAGATCATATCACATAGTCCGTGTATACATATATATCATTTCACCTAGGTCTTGCATGTACAACCCCTTGCATATATATCAAGATCATATCGTGCCTAAACTTTCCAAGTTGCATACATTCCATGAATTTAGTCATTTGCATAGTCATCATTGATCAAATAGAACCCTTAGCTCTTGCACGAGTTCCACTACTCTTCATAGGTCTCAAAACCAATCCATTTTTTATCTATCGCCCACATCACTTAAGGTTTATCATGGACTTTCAAGTTAGGGAAAATACCATTATCCTTGTGTGTCTAGGGAAATCCTTTTGGAGTCCATCATCTCCTGCATACCCTCTCTTGATCATTGTTCCCTTGTGTTTATCCATCATAACACAAGTCAAGCCTTGCATCGTAACCAAATTTGGACCTAGAGTTGCATTTGACCTCTTGCATTCTTAGCTTATCACATCATATATCATACCATTTTCATATATCCCATCTTAGAATCATATCCTTTTCAAATGCATTTTTTCCATGGAATTCTTAAGTTCAAGAATCTTTTATTTCATTTGATTTCATATGTTCAACTCCACTTATATATCACCATCTCTCACTTTCTTTGCACAATATTTTGTGACATGTACAAATGGCTCAACAAGCAAGAAGTTCTCAAGCAGAAGTTGAGCCCAATCTAGATATTGGACCAAATGAATCAGTTGAAGAACACATGAACCTTGAAGATAGGGAGGAGGCCGAGTTCAAACGATGCATGTTGGAGAGGGGTCGGGATCACTTCCTTCTACACCAATGGATGAGCATATAAAAGTAGTTGAAATAGTGGGGAAACAAATTTCTTATAGAAATTTAGATCATTTACTTGAAATGGATATGGAGAAACTGAAATGTTATGCCGACCAACCTAAAAATACAAGTAAGAGGTCAAAGACTAAATCTATTAATAGAATAATCCATGATCATTTCAATCATCTTGAAACACTTGAAAAAACTCAATTGTTATCACGTTTACTTCTTCATGATGAGCTGAAAGAGTCATTACAATTGTTGGGTGTACATTCTGCATCGAATAAGAGGAAACACATGAGACTCCAAAAAGATATTGTTGAAAATGTAAAAAAAGGTTTATATTCCATTAGGAAAGGATCTCAATCAGTGGATAGAACCATTGCAAGAAAGGTGATTTTGACATCTGTTTTAAATAAAGAAATATCCAAAAAAAAAATGAGAAAAAGAGAAAGGTTTTAGATGATAGTTCTGAAGGCAATTGGACAATTATGTGTAGAGCTCCTCATTCTGACAGGATTGAAGATGTTGTTAGGAACTTGATCTCAAGTTTTTGGAATGATTAGGCCCGCCCGTCATCAAATACTAGAGATGTTATGAGGTGCAGGATTAGACTTGGTATTTATGAAGAACATATTAAACATTGGCTAGACATAACACAGCTTGAGATGTATATGAACTTTTGTAATATGTATCCTCATATAAAGATTGGGCAAACAATGTTTGAAAGGTTAAAGCCATATTATGTGAAGATAAACAAGTTTTTTGAAACTTGTTGTTGTCGTTATCACATTGAATTTGATCTCTACTATCAGGTGTTTCGAAAGATGAAAGAAGAAAGATATGGTTTTCAAAAGGCACCTCCTAAATAGGTAAGTTTGTTCATAAAGGATCTATTATGTGATCATGAAAATGGACTTCAAATAAAATGCATAAAAGGACTCTGTGAAACATGTGGAAATTTGGCTAACTTTCCTTCAACAAATGAAAATGTTGACCTAACAAAGACAGTAAATTACAAAAGTTACAAGTATGTAAAGTTTCAAACAAATTTTGGGAAAAAATCCACAAGGTTAAACTATGTAGAAGAGGAGATACCTATTGGGAAATTTATGGAAGATTTTAAAAAATTGATACAACCATACATACAACATTCCTTTTATGCTAAGTGGCAAGCACATCAATTTCAAACATTAAGAGATACTTTCCCACTTGGAACAGTTCTATCAGTAGTTGACTTTGCAAAAAATTACTCTTTTGTACATCAAAAAGAGATTCAATATGAATATTACTTTTCAAAACAAGTCACTATTATGGTTCATGTGTGTTATCGACATGCACAATTGGAATTAGATGGTCTTGAGAGTACAGATGAACAACGGGCCATCAAGAAAGAATATCACTTTTATATTAGTGATGATAAAGAGCATGACACACTTTTTGTACAACATTGTTTTACAAAATGTTTTTTTGAGAATTTGAGAAGCAGGGGTGTAAAATTTGAAAAACATTTTGTATGGTCAGGTGGATGTGTGGATTAATTCAAATCATCACAGCCATTTTATGCACTTTCTAGATATCATAAAATTTACAACATACCACATGTTTGGAGTTTCTTTGAGAGTGGGCATGGAAAGGGTGAACATGATGGCGTAGGAGCTTGCATCAAACGTGCTTTAAGAAAGCATCAAATGAGTTATTCAGAAGATCATATAGATGATGCACATGATGTTGTTGAATGGTGCAAGAAAAACTTTGCATCAAATGAGGTCGGCACATCTTCAAGAACAAACCGAAACATTCCACATAGAGTGTTTTGGGAGATATCAGGTATGTATAAATTACATTTAAAAAAAATAAATTTATTTAAATTTAAAATTTACACATGTATATATATATACACACATGTTCAAGTTCATATAAGTTTTTTGCAATTATATTTATCTAGGTGTGGATAGAATATCGATGCATGGATGCAAGAGGGTAGAAAAAACAAGATCTTTGCATTGTGTTATGAGTTCAGATAGTCACCCTAGATGGACATTATACATGAAAGATTACTCTTGTTTCTGCACTGAGTGCATTGCGGGAAACTCTCATGAATACAGCAATGAAGAACTTGAATATGTTAGTAAATGGGATATGGTGCCACTATTTGTTTCAGACACATACGCTGAAAATGAGGATGAAAGATTTCAAGACATTCCTTTGATTTCAATTGATTATGACCATATTTCAGGATTGGTTAGAAAAGGTACATGTGTAAGTTTTCAATAATTTAAATATTATATAAATTTAATGATCTTTAACTTGTGTAGAGACAATTCTATTTTTTTAGAATTTTATTGTGTAAATTTGGTGTACAGGAGATGTTTTTGCAGTTATAGCAGAGCCTGGAAACATAGAAGGTGTTAGCTATTATTTACTGCGTTGCACAAATGAGAGGAATAAGCTAACACGGCCTGAAACAAATGATGGAATGTTATTTCCCACAAGTGAGTTTGAATTTCAAATTATATATATACATTGTGTACATGTCTACATTACCTTAAAAACATTAAATATATATTGTACAAACCTTGAGCATGCAAATGTTGTACACATGCACATGTATTACCTCAGGTTCATGTTTATCGTGCAGGTTCTGTTGTTGTGCAAGGGATATATCTAAAACAAGTCAAAGTTGTTCAACATGGGATTCATTTTGTGGACTATCAAGTTGATAACAAGGTATATCAATATAGTCACCTTATAATTGCTACCGCCTTACATTTTCATTTAGTTCCACATGCACGTGGACTAAAAAAATGGAGACTAGATAGTGATGACCATCAAAAAAATTTACATGTTATTCAAGAGCGGGTTGAACCAGAATGTTTGAGTTAGATTATATCCATGATTTTCAAGTTCACTTGTACATGTACATACATGTTCAAGATGAGAACTTACAGTAACTTGTTTGAACTCTAGATTGTTTTAGTTACTTATAATATATGTTGATGACAAGTGTTTTAAATTTGGTTGGACACAAATTAGGGGTTGAAATACATTGAGAACCTTAAATTGAGTAGATATTTCCAATTATATATTTGTTCCATGGAATTCAAGTACTTGTTATGTAAATAATGTGCAAACCTTGTCATAAAAAAATTCATTGGAAGAGTGATGGTGGGAGTAGAAGAAAATTTAGTGTTAGTTTCAACGATCCTCCAAATCTAGCATCTCAACAAAAAAGACAATTGGCACACAAGGAGATGTTACATGACTACATCTCAAGATGTTTCTTCTCCTATACATCCAAGAAAAATCATTGATTCATTAGTCCATGTCTTCTATATATATAAAGTGAATGTTGTCTCAATCTTCTTTTTTGTTGTAGAAAAAGAAACCTAACATATTAAAATTTGTGTCTTGTAGAATGTTGTACCAAACAAAAAATCCCAAAAGTGTCTTGTAGAATGTTTATGCTTCGTGTTGGTTGGTGAATAGTGAAAATGTGCACAATTCTCCTCATTGTGCATGTATTTACTTGTTGGTTGAATATATGGTTGCCCCATAAGTATTAGAGAGTGCATATGTATAAGAATATGTCATATACATTTATGCTTAAATTAAATTGAGGAATAAAATGATTTGATTGGTTAACTTATGGTTGTATCAAGGAAGCATTAAGTCATATTTTTCTTTAGGATTAACACCTTTTTTTCCAAAGTTATATTTGTATCTTCATTGGTTTGAGATCTTTTGGCAGTAGGATTTTGTACAATCCATATATGTATTCATGTATAGTTGTGTACAACATTTATTTCATGATTTTAGGGTTACTTGGTTACATACATATCTAAGTTGAAATATTCCAATTTTCGCATTGAGAATATGTGGTTACATCTTTCTTTACAATAGATCTTGATGCATATCTTCTATCTTCTCATTGTGTCTATTGGTTGTCCCATCTTAGACCCACTAAGAAAATAAAATGTCTTATTGAATACTAGGGATTCCTCTTGTTTATTATTTTATTATAAGTTATTACATGCATTGGATACATTTTAACCTCAATCCTACATAATTTGGTGCATAAAATCTACATGTATATTAAGATAAAGTTGATCTTCACATGTCAACATAACTAAGTATTCAAAAACAATCAATCACATTTTTCACCTAATTTTACTTTTCTTAAATCATTTTCTACATTCCTCCTCTTCTTTTCTTCCATCATCTTCTATATTTCATATGAAATTTTCCTCATAATTCTTCTTTTGAGAGCTAACTTGTGTATTTTTTACACAAATAATCTCTTCAGTCCAATCATCATCAACCACCTAATATTTTCTTATTCCTCCACCTAATTGAGGCATATCATTATTTTTTTCATCTCTTTTAATCTATTCTTCTTAAGTTCTTTTTTTTTAAACAATGTTATTTTGAACATCATCTTGTAAGACACTAAAATAATTTTGTCAAACCACTATTATTATTTTATCATATACCATAATTAAGATCCATTATTATTCATTATCGTCCATTAATACTTTATTACAATTTAGTGAATTAATTCCTATTATTGTGCTTAAATGATGCATTTTATAATCATTATTGTACATATTTAAATGCTTATATGAGTATATGGTTCTATTTTTATATACATAGAAAGAAAACATTCAAGATCATATATATCCAAGGCATGCGTGTGCAAAATATTTATTGTGATTAACATGTGAATGAACTTAATTATAAAGTGGCATTCATTTCCTAAAATTCTACTCTAGAGAGATCAAATGTATATATCATATAAGGAAATGTAAGTTGTAAGAGATCATCAAATAAGCAAATGTACATGTATATTGAATATAAGCGAATGTATACATATATCATATAAACATGTAAACATATCAATATTGATCAATGTATAAACATGTAACATGTTATAAGCAAAGTTCCAAATGTATGTATATCATAAAAGAAAATGTAAGTTAGAGATCATCAAATGTGGAATACTAAAGATCATCATATAAGGAAATGTCGAATACTAAAAATCATCATATATAGCAAATGTAAGTTAGAGATAATCAAATGTCAAATACTAGAAAGATCATCATATAAGCAAATACATCTAATATGCAGGGCCTAATATGAATGTCGACTCCTAGTCGAATGACCATCTGAATGAGAACGGTCCTGCTCTGATGGATGTGTTGAGCCCTACAAATAAAATGGTGTACAAAATGTGTTAAATACATATAATTTATATTAAATATGTATCTAGATCTATGCATGTACATATTCATGTACATATACACATGTATATATAAAAATTTAAAACTCACATGTCCACTAGCATCAGATTCATCCATAGAGTCACGTCGATGTGCACGATCTGGAACAAGGCTAGGAGTGACATTAGGTTTGTCCACCTACAAATATATAAATTCATATATTTCAGTACATGAATATCTAGTTAAATTAAAACTAAAATTTAAAAATAATTATAAAGGAATTGAAACATGCACATGCACATGCACACATACATGCACATCATCTGATATCAAATGACCTGAGTCCTCTGAAACGATCGCCTCCACCATATCAACTATACGATCAAGCGACGAATCAATATCTGCATCCCTCTGATCTATCTCATGTCATGCCAGCAATGATGAGTGGAGAGGACTATGTAGGTGAGATGGCATCGACGATAATGAACCGGCACCAACCAACATCTCAGTAAAACCCATAGTCTGTGCAGCTATCGAATGATCAGATGGTGGATCCTGACGTGCACTAGTGCTGGGTTGAGAGTGATGGGATCCTGGAAGTGAACACCCTCCATGTGCCAAACAATCTCTAACATGCTCTATACTGATCCCATAGTCTGATGCAATGAAAGCATATGCCTCCAAGAGTTCCTTAGCCAAACAAAGCAAAGTCCTGCGTGCAATATCTCTTGTAAGTGCCTCAAGCTCTGTGGGAGTAGGGATGCCTACTGATGTGAAAGGATCCATGGTGGTCCACTGTGCTGAAGATGGCGTGGGTCGGGGATGTCTAGACATCAAATACTAACCTACACGATCAGTAGATATCCCACTGGTGGCAGCTGCAATGTCACCTATAGTATCAATTGCTTCCTTTTGGGAAGCAACAACAACCTCATCTGCTATGGGGGCTAGAGCTGGGGTGAGAGTAGGAGACCTCTCACCAACCAATACCCTAAACACTGGGGTCGGCCTATCTGCTCGACGATAAGTGGGTCTATCAACAATCCTGCCACGCCCCTGACCAGCATATGGTGGAATGCCCAGGTAGTTGACTTTGAGGCCCAAATGGACCTCAGAATACAACTACTGAACAAAATATAATGGAATCTGGTCATTGTTTGGGTATTGACCATGTGCTACGAGAAATCGTGGGTAGATCCATGAGGCCATATCACGATCAACACATCTAGTGACCTGGTATCCCTTAACCTTACGTGTATTTTGATAAAATGGAAAACAATTGGTTTTTATCATTTCTTTGGTCACACTATCCTATATTTGTTTAAGGGGAACCTCACCATGTTCTTCTTCCCGCATGCGGGAAAGAATAGCAGCTACTCTATCTGGTGAAAATGCACTTGTCCTCTCAAGTTCATCTCTTAGTTTTTCAAGACTATGCAATATTGACATGCATGGTTCAGAATATATCCTGGGGTTTACATTTTGCGCTAATGAGTCTTTCAATTTATTAATCTCATTAGTGGTATTTTCAAACAAAGATTCCGGAGGTGGAGCATCTGCATTATCCATTTTATGTATGTATGTGTACCTAAAGGAGCAATGAGACCTTAGTTTAAATAATATATCTAGATATAAGGAATAGAAATCTAAAACAGTTCTAATAATTCATCTACTCATCAATAATATTTCCATACCATTAGTTCACAAAACATGTTCAACATCTATCATAGTTTTTAATTTAATCAAAACATTCACATTACTAGATTGCACAAAAAACATAATCTAAAACAATTATAAAATTTAAATTTACAAGTGTGCGTGTGCACTCTAGAACAAAATGTGTCATTAAAGACAATTTAAAAAACATTGATAAAGGTTGCATCTAAGATTTATTTCCTACAACTAGTAATAAAGGGAAAACATTATTACTTAACATTGAAAATAAAAATGTTGAACATGAAAGCGAAAATGTTGCAAAATGTTATGAAACACCTAGATTGAAAAGAGTAACATCATAGAAAAATAAGAATTCAAATTTAGAAATATTTTTGAATAATGTAGAAATGAACCCCATGATATTAAAATTATACTCCATGATCCAATTGTTGATAATATTAATAAAATTGATAACACACATAAAAAAATGAAAGTCATTGTATCTCCAAGTTACATAAGAAGAGAGAGGACCTTTCCAAATTAGAATACTAACCAAATTTTACAAGAGTGTGGTACAATTAAAATACCAAATTTATCTAAGGACTTATTAGATTTATTTTAATGTGTTAGATACAATGATTGTAATTTCTGTAAAAATCACGTTTAAATGAGAAGCATTTACAATGCGGTGGGTTATCAAAGTTTATATCATGTACCCATTATGGAAGAAAAATGATCTCGGAAATAAAATGTTTGAGAAAAAGAGATATGAGATAGTAAAATACAATTTGAAGAGTGGAGGTGAAGATTCTAGATGTGAGTTGGTCACAAGAGAAGCACTACTAATTTTATTTATGATTTTAAGAATATTTTTTATAAGTATGCAATACATAGCCCCTATTCTTGATGGTTAGATCAACAAGTCAAGGTGTGCAAGGATTTTTCCTAATTGGAACTATTATAGATCTATAGTCAATTTTATATAAAATTACACATTGCAGCCACAAAAAGAAGTTGAATCATATTAATATTGCAATTCTATTCAGATAAACTATTATTGTTCACATCACATATAGGCATGCCCCTAATAGTAAAAAACAAAATAAGAAGATAGTTAGGGAGCACAATTTTTACATCTTAGTGACGATCAATATCATTCGTCATAGTATGTACAATATTGTTTTCAATAATTTTTTGAGTTATTACAAGAAAACATTGGTATTATAAAGGTTCAAAAAATCAATATTTGGTCAAATAATTATATTGATTAACTCAATTTAATGCTTGTGTATTCATATTGGTTTAGTAGAATACATGTAGAGAAGGTTATACCTTGTATTTGGATTTTTTTAAAAGGTGGGCTACCTTCTTCATGTGGAGGAATTGTGTGAATAATGTCATTATGTGGTTCATTGTACGAAGTTTTCTCTTGATAAGGAATAAATAAATACTTAGTAGAATAGTAACTAATATAATCTACAAAGTGCATAGTGTGATGTTTTGAAGTTCAATATATTGTACATAAGATTTAGTGGCATGATAGGAGGTGAAGGGATAGAGAGATTTGGAAATGCTAGAGGAATTTTATTGTTAAGTTGTACTATAGCAAGATCCACAAGAATAGGACCCTAGTTGGCAATCTTGTGATCCTCATAACTTAAGTACTTTAATTCATTTATTGAGCTATTGAAGATATCTAGTTCTTTTTTTTTTTTGATAGTTGTAGCAAAATTTATTGATTATCTCTATGTTATGGTTCTATTTTTCTCTCTTTCAATGATTTTGATTATGTAAGAACAAAAAATGATTAGAATAAATTCATTAAGACTACTAATCTGGATAATTTCACATATGCTCCTATAGAAATGGCGACTTTATATATTTTGAAATGTGTTTACTCTATATAATGATGTATGAGTCATTTTCTTAATCTTGGGGGTGTAGTGTATGAGAGTCTAGAATTGGATCCAAGATGGAGATTTTGTGTGATGAGAAGTGCCTTAGATCCTATCATCACATGAGGTCCACTAAAAGAATGTTCTTAGTTTGAACACTATTTTTCTCTCTTTACAAAACCAAAATATATTGAGAATCATGAAAATAGTGGTGAGTACACTAGAATATCAATCAAGAGAGGCAAGTACATCAATCCCACAATAGTAAGTATGCTCAAAATTTGACTCATAGAATATGATGGCATTATAGATTTCATTATCTAAAGTTTTCTCTTTATGAGGAATAAATAAAGAATAATTGGAATAACTTGCCTAATGTAATGTACAAAGTACAGATAACTTGATGTTTTGAAGACATGGATATCTTAAAATTTTAATTGAATTATTTTTTGTAGAGGATGTGGTTTTGGGTATTTTTCTTGCAACCATCTAGATATTAAGGAAATCTACCATAATGTCCTAGTCTAGGAATAATGTAGGCAATGGGGAAGTAGCCTATATATTTAGACTAAGGGGGAGAAAAATTAGAGTAGATAGAATGACTTGGATAAAGCCTCCTCTTCTTTGAGCCTTACTAAGTTTGGAAGTTTATTTCCTATAGATCTTAAATATAGGAACACAACTAATTTAGTATATAAGAGATCTCTAATTTGGTAGTTAGTTCAAATGATGTGAAGTTCTAGATATAAGCAAGCTACTCATCCCTATATATATATATTGTGTTTATCACAATAATAATTTACCTAATATTTATATAGTATCATATAAAATCCTATACAAATACTATGTATTGAATAACACTCTCTAGGGATTCAATAGCTTTATATTACTAAATTTATGGATGATGGAATAAAACCTACTTCACTAGATAATATGACACTAACATACATATTTTTATTTTCTTTCTAAATGAATAGAATGTCCAACCCTCAACTATCAAATTTATCTTGAATACATGAAACATTAATGAATTGAATAAAATACTAACATTCAAATCAGTCTAATGCACTTGGATTTATCATTTAGAGCTTACACTCTCAAATTCCCTTTTACCCCAATGATGCACCTTAATTGATAATCCACAATCAATTTAAATTCCCCACATTATTTTAGAAATTTTTCTCATCCTAGCATGAACTACATAGTGTAACATAATTTTATAGCATGTCTTAGATGCAAACTAGTAAATAATTAATATAAAGAACAAAAAAAATAAACTTAAAGATTCCATGAATCCATAAAAAAACTTAAATAAAAATGGAGGTCCATAATACACAATTATAATAAAATGTTTCTTATATGACCTTAATAAAGGACAAATCATCGAGATGTTGAGATTAATGTATCTATATGACCTTAATTTTTTTTTATAAAAATATAAACTTGGCCAAATGTTTGACTCTAAAAGATAGGAAAAGTATTCAACTAGGTGTTGGGGTTTGTGGGAGTATGAAATAATATACTAGGGAAAAATAAGGTCGAATCCTCTAGCTTTATATATTTTTATTTTTTGGAGAATGAAAAAATGATGTTAGTAGGTATGTCTCAATAGGTAGTTACTCTAAAAATTGATGATGTTAGCATCATATAAAGATGGCATTATCATGATTTTGACATTGTGAAATAAAAGATGGATAAAAATTTAGACGCATGGAATCAATTCTAGAACTCTAAAACACAAGATTTTTTTTACTAGTAGAGGATGAAGATAATAGGGGTTAGAAAGGGATGGTACTTAAGGATTGGAAAGACTAAATTCCCAATACTACAAGGAGTAAATACAAATAATAAGATTGTGAAGTTGTTGGGGAATGATTGAAATGACATGATGGTTGAGAGATGAAAAAATTGGTGCAAAAATACTTATAGACATTTGGATTAAAATGGATTGGGATTTTTAAGTTTAAAAGGGAGTGGTATGGTAGGATATAACCAAGTCTAAAATCCTATAAAATATAACACTTGAATACAATAGAGCTAAGAGGGGTCAAAGAATATGGAGACAAGAATGGTTTGAATGGAGGGTCAAGCCAAACACTCTAGAAATAGAAAATATTCTAGGTCACTAAGAAACACTAAGGATTGGATTACTAGCATGACAACCGCAATAAAATTGAAGTCCAATAGAATCCACACTTAGATAAATTTAACAAAGGTTGAAAGTGGATTATCAAGATTAGTTGAAAGATTATACTTTGAGGATGAAGCCCAATAGACCAATGGAAAAAGAAAAATGGAGATGGTAGAGATGAAATATTGGTATGCAAATCAATCAAAATAACAATATGGTAATTGATAGAAATTCATGAAAATGACCAACACAACTTCACACATAGGATATTTTTTTAATTTTTAGAAATTGAAGCATCTTGAACTTGTAGGGGACATCACTAAGTAGATATTTGAAAAAGAATTTAATAGAGGAAATTATAATAAAAATTAAATAGCCATTCTACCTCTTCCTTACTCAATCACCTTAAGTCTAGATTCCTTCATGATTTATTTGTAATAAGCCTCCTATAATCACATGTAGCTTCTTCATTTTAAGGTGCAAATATGTATTTTAACTAGTATTTAAATATATATAATGAATTTGTTGAAAATGCTTTAAAAAACTTTCAAACAAATGCAATTGAAACCATGAATTTTGCAGCAAATATGAGGTATGGAAAACCTGAGATGATGTGTTGGAGGGTTCGCTCGAAGGTGAAGGTGAAGGTGAGTGTTTGCTTTGCACGCTTTGTCTTTGCACACACCCTGTTCGCCGCACCCTATTCGCCGCACGCACTCTGTTCGCCGGCCACTGTTCTCTGCTCGATGAAAATGAAAGGGATGAGGGTTTGTTTTTTGTTTTAATCTGTGTTAAGGGGGTTCG